>JAVJIF010022433.1:0-87651 GCA_038442645.1 Agave tequilana
GGGGCCACCTCTAGAATCCATTCCCTCAGAACAAAGTGCCACATGGAACAAAGTGCCACACCACACTATACGGTGGGGGCCACCTCTTGAATCTGTGGGGCCACCTCTTGAATCTGTTGGGCTATTACTGTTATGTTTATTCTTTCCCGTAATCTGATAATATTGATAAACTACAACTTGTATGGGAATGGGAGGGAGTGATGGATGCCGGAATGATACCTTGCTTATAGTGATGGATTAAAAGTATATATATATAAATATATATATATATATATACTGGCGGTAGTGAATCTGTTTACTGACTCGGGGGACTTTGGGCCTCCAAAGCTGGTTCCAGGTGTATGGAAACCACTATAAGGAGTGATATCAGTTCTCCATCTACTTCCGGTAACGACCCTCGACTCTCCAATATATGGATGTATGTGAGTCGGGATATATACCGAGACACATACCTAGATATATGGGTCAGACGAGTAATAATAATAATAGACATCGCCTATTGATTTCTGTTGTGTTTCCTATTATAGTTTCCGTTATGTGTATCCTTTACTTGTGTTATGGACCCCTGATCATTATTGTTATGCATTCCTGTTTTGACTATGATACGATTTGCAACTCTGATTCTATACGCTTGGATTTATGTGGCATGAGACAAGGGTATATATATGAGGGTTTCCTTGTTTGGATTATTCCTTCGATGTACTAGTCTCATGTGACCGTGACTTAAGCGTATACAATCAGTCTTGCTTATATTCAGCTTTACTTGGGACTTCCTGATTTATGATTATGCTATACCTGTCCGTGTATATCACACTTGTGTTCTAACCCTCTATTCTTATATCATTGCCACTTGGCTGTAGTTCATTATTGTTTTATGTCTTGATTCCTTGGATTTGCATATTCAATTCCGAAGCTGGATCGAAGTGGAGTTGTCCTCCGTAGATCGAGCTTCCCTTAGCGGGCAGACATCCTAGTCCCAGTTCCTCGTGCCATACTCTTCTTTTGGACTCACGGGATCTTCTTTCTACTCGTGAGCTTTTTGTATACATATTTGTAGATTTCACTTTTGGACTTGGTTATGATGTAATACACATGTAATGTGTAATACTTTATAATATCATGTGATAACTTTGTGTATGTACTTTCATGTTGGCATATGTATGATACCACGCTTTGGCGTGTACTCTGATCCTTGCTTGTATTTTTATGCTTAGCGTATATACGTGGGGGCACTTTCTGACCTACGTATATACGTCGCAGTGACGTCCCCGTATCCGTGGAATCGGGGCGTTACATGGCCTAGTGTCGAATTTTCTGAAGGTTGCGGTTCGGTCTGAATAGGGTATGGTTCCCTCCCAATCGCGCGCGAAAACTCCAGTACCCAAAGGCACACCCTTTGTTCTCAATTTTCTCTATTTATACACCACAAACTTCCATCCCATGGCCAATGTGGGACTAAATGCTTTTAGCTACCTTTAGTCCCATTTTGGCTTTGAATTAGGCAATTTTAGACTTGAATATCTCATTCATTTGAAGTCGGAATTGAACCACGTTCATCCCCAATGGAAGGAGAACACACTCCAACCATCATCCAATTGATTCAATCAACGGATCTCGCCATAATTCAATTCAAAGATTCACATTTATATTCTTCATATTCCAACAAACTGTAGCAGTTGCAAGTGGGAAAATTTGAGTGTAAAAATGAGATTTATATGACCACAAATTTAATTGTAGCAACTGCAAGTGGGAAATGAGAGTTGTATTTTGTAAGATGTTTTGCAACGAAACAAACAACGAAAATGGAAAAGAGGTTTTACAACTTGCGATTTTGCGGCCTTTTGCGGGGAAACAAATAGGCCCTTAGATTGCTCTGATATACATATATTTTTTTAAATTCGTTTTTTATATGTATCAGATGGAAAGTAAACCTAGGTTACTTTGATACTATGTTTAAATTACTTTCGCTACACTAAAACTCTTAGTAGTGAGAATTGGGCGTATTATATTTATACATTGTAACAATGTAAAATATAAAAATATATGTAAATAGATAGTTATCCAGATAATTATGACTTTTTATTAATAAAGTTAACAAAATAGCTCATAAGTCGCATATCAGCTATCTAACTTATTAGTTTCAGATAAATAAATCATTATTGTTTCATCGTAAACACACATATTATTTCAATACATCAAAAATATCTGTGCAACAGAGCGTCTTCCTTTAAATCATGATTTGAAATCTCAGTATTGATATCACTGTCCGTATTAGAGTCAGCAATATCGATTGTTCGAAACTTGCTCCAAAAACCTTGCAATGATGAGTCCCAGGAGTGAACTGCCATGGGGCGAAAAGTATCTCAGAGGTTGCTGAAGTATGGATAGTGAAAAGTAGGTGAAAGAAAGGGAGTTAGTTTTCCATGGTCAAGTTGAAGCTTGCAGGCATGGAAGTCCAATTTCCAATTGGGCTTTGTTTTTGCAGTCCACCAACCCCTGATTGCTGCACTTAGCTACCCCTCACTGTCCTCTTCAAGAGCACATTTGCTTGGAAAATAAAAAATTCCAACCTCCAATGATTCAGTGTGAGAATCCTTCACTCTTGTTCATAATTTATATTGACCAGGGGAAAAAAAAACTAAGTTGGCATGTTAGGTGATCCCAACTCAATTTTTGGTAGGTGGAATCCAACATTATGCTTCCCCAATTGTGGAGTTAGTGACTCCCATGTCTTAATCAGGGGTTGGTGGAATTTTGGGTTGGTATTTTAACATTGATGCCAAAGTTTGGTGGCTACAAGACAAGTAAAGGATTGTGAGAATTTTTTTTTTTTTTTTTTTTTTTTTTTTTTGACACTGGAGAGGGTGAGGATGGGAGTTTCAGACAAGTGCTAATTATATAAGGCAACCCTCGCACTTGTAATTAGAAAATAAATTATGTAGATAATTAGAGCTAGCTACTAGTTTGGTATCCATGGAAATGGATTCAAGTTTCTCTCGTTGAAAGCAGAATTAGCACGATGGCTAGAAATCGAATGAGCTCTTCTCGAAATTGATTGCTTTTTTTTTCCCGTTCATTTGTTTCACATTCAGTGTTCTTACTTTATTTGGTTGAGTTATTGTGATTGCTTTATACGAATTTGGGTCCTCTCATCTCATCTAGATTACAAATTATTGATGTGTGGTTCTACGTGGAATTTTGTTTCTCAATTTGAATTACTTGTTTTGATTCTGACAGAAACTAGTGTCTTAATTATCCTTTTTCTCTTTCCTGTTTCAATTTTTTCACTGAATATTTGAATATATTGAATAAAAAATGCAAAATTTGTGTAGAAAAATGAACCTAATTAGTTTGCTTCTGAACGGAAATATCAGCTCTCTATCTTCACTTTCCTTTTTCTTTCTCTTGAGAAGATAGCGTAGGGGGTGAGTGAAATCCTCAAAATTCCTTTGTAATCCGGTTGGCAAAAGGAAAATGATTTTCCAGAATTTTGCATAGTTTTTAAGAATGATTGATACACATATTTTGTTTTTTTCCTTTTCCCTAGTTTAGTTCTTTTTCTCTAGAAAATTGCCAAGTTAAAATTTTGCTTCCTTCTATTTTTTGAAAAAAAATAGAGATCCGCCAGGGACGTAGTTCTTACAAGGATTTGGGACACCCTCCCAAAAGGCCAGCCTGGATTAGTCCAAATTCTTATATATAAAAGATCATCCTCTTCTCTAGCAATTTGAGACTATTTGTTTGCACAAATCTGACAGTTGTTCCTTGTTGAACTTGTTCAATTGATCATGATTTTTTTTTTTTAAATGTAAAAATTGAACCTTTAAATTACCCGTGTTTCTTCAATAAGCTTTTAATAAAAATAACTCAAATAGTATTTATTGACCATGACTTTTATACATCCTAGTCATCACAAGTGCATTCATGTAACACTTCTATTTCTTTTTCTTCTTTTTTGTTTCTTCTTTTTTTTTCCCTCTTTGAAACAAAAGGCACGTTTTATACGGAAAAAAAAGACCAATACAAGCAGTAGGAGCGTGTCATGTCATCGTTGGCCTAGTATGGCTGAATGGCTGTGTCTTTTGCACGTTGTCTGTTCAGCATGAGTGCTTCAAGGCTTGAGCCAGAAGTGCAAAGACGATGCATTGCTCTTTTTCCTTTTGAGGGAAAGGATGGCCCTCAAGATTGAATGTCACAGCCTGCATTAATTGTTCAAAATTGTATCAGCCTCGTGAAATTCTTAAGATTTCATGCATCTAATATGACGCGCATAACAATTGAGTGGAGACGATATATGTAATGCCAGATTGCATGCTTAAACGCTCCGTTGCGTGCGTGACATTTAAGCACAATTTTCCTTTCCTTTTTCCCTCCCTCTTTTCTTTAAATTTTTTCTTTTCCCCCTATTTTTCCGAGAAACTAACTTTTTTTTTTTTTGAGGAAAACCGGATCTGTTATTAGGCTAAAGCAAATTTGAAATCTGACAAGGGGTGACACGTCAATATTTTTCCAATTGATTGTTTGGTTATCAGAACACGAGGGAAAAGTCATGATTATGCTCTGGCTCATTTTTGCTGATGTGACGGAAACTTTTGAGAAACCTAGTTTTGCTCCCCTGAAAATCGAGAACAATGTGTCAGAAATCAACTCGACACCAACTCAAGTTGATGTGCTGACAGGTTTCGAGGCTTTAGCTTTGCCTGCCAAGCATGCCCCAACTTATATAACACTTGAAACATAACACTTGAAACATGTCAGATTTTCAGACTAAATTCTAGAAATAATGAGATATAGTTAACTAATGAAAATACTAAATACTAAAGATGGTCGATTTTATTATATTTTAAAGTCAATTAAAATCTTATGTACCTTTAACTTTAGAACTGGAAGGCACCAGGGAATTTGTTGTTATGGGGACTCACGTACAGGCCAAAGTTGTTTTATGGGCCAACATCAACAATGACTATTATGACGGTTTGATTATTTAAAAGAGGGAAAGAAAAAGGAACCCATTAAAAACGGAGGTTTGAAATGCATGACACAAGTATTCCACTCAAAAAAAAAAAAAAAAAAGACATGAGAAATAACTTAAATCATCTGTAGAAGTTGGTTTTAGCCCAAGATTTACCAACGAGACACCAGCACTAAAGTCTGTTCGGATAGTAGAGTTAGGCTCAAGAATTAAGCTAATTCCAGCTAATTCTTATCAAACAATTAAGATTTAGTAAGATCTAATAAGTCATGATGAAAATGTATTTAATTCAAAATTATCTCAAAATTTATCAAATTCCTAGAAACTCAAGAATTGCTAGTTTCACTAAAAAGGTGAAATTAGCTTCTCTCTCTCTCCTTGCCTTAACTCTAACTAAATCTAACAACAAAAGCCTAATCCTAACTCATTCCTATTTTTCTTCTCCCGGAGACACTCACAACTCCTAACTCTGCTTGTCAAATACTGCCTAAATGCCTTACTTATCAAGAAAATATTAAACGAAAAATAATAAAATGTTATGTAATTTTTGAAACCAAGTTTGTTTATGCTAATCATTTTTCTACAAATAAAGAGGCAATACAAGCGATACAGATTTTGTTTTAGCCGTATAATTATAAATATATAATTTTAAAGCTCAACTACACTAGGGGGCCGTTTGTTTCGCGTAAAACTCCGTAATTCGTAAATGACTTACTACCCAGTTACAATTACGGCGTTTGTTTGGACCGTAATTCGTAAAAGACTTACGTAACTCAACTAACACTCACTTGCAACCCAGTTACCACTCACTTGCAGCCTAGTTACAGTTAATTTGTGGTCATACACATTTGTAATATTTTTTTATATTAATATTAAATTTTTTTAATATTTAATTTTTTAAATATTTATTTGCAGTATTAAAACTTTTAAAATCACCAAATAGTTAATTTTGTGGTCAACTTTTTCACTTACGACTTATACATTACGACAACCAAACACCGTAAAGTACAATACACTTTCCCACTTTACAATTTTATGTTACCAACCAAACACCGTAAAATTTACATACATGTAACTCATTTACAATTGTAAAGACTTTACCAATTACAACTACGAATTACGGTCAGTTACGATAACCAAACAGACCCCAATACTATGAAAGGTGCTTTGTTTAGTTAAAAGTTTTCCAAAACCCAAATACACACGGAGGCCGTTAGACTTGACTAGCCGTTCGTGAAGACTCACTGACAGCATACAAAGGTCGTGCATGGAGCCTACTAGTAATTTTGTGAAGGTTATTATTATAATTCATGAATATATATTAGACATTTTATTATCTCGAAATTTCTTTTCCCACTTGCGACTATCACTTAAGCTTACGGGCGTTGTTGAAAAAACGAAAAAGGAACAGAAAAAAATTTGTAACTACAGTGTTAAATAAACTGGAGGTGGACGCCAGTGGTCCAGCCCAATTTGTTATCTTACGGGCTTCGTACAGATTGGGTATTTTTTTGTCCTTCTGAAGACAGCTAAACTGGGCTTGGGCCTACTTACAGTTGAAGATTCATTGTTAGTTTTTTTTTATTCCTTTTTTCGCCGATCACTCTAAATTCGTCTTTCATTTCTTCTTCCTCCGACGGCCACGGAGAAAACGAGAAGAAAGAAACTTGGAGATAGAAGGAGGGAAAAAATGTGCCAAGGACAGCGACTGCACGAATTGCCGGATGCGACGTATCCTCCGGCGTCGACCCTGCCGACGGCCAGGGCCCGAGTCGCGGCGTCGAATGCCGAGCTGGCGGCGGTGAGGGCGCGGCTCGCGGAGTCCATGGCGCAGCTCGAGCGCGAAAGGGCGCGCGCGGCCGAGCTACGGCGGCGGCTGGCGGAGTCGTTCGCCGAGAGGAAACGGCTGAAGGAGGTGCTATCGGCCCTGGTGGCCATGAGTGACCGCGTGAGGAAGAAGATGTTGCGGATGGAGGAGGCGTAGATAAGTGGGCCCGGATAGAGATTTCCGCTGCTGATTTTCTGGTATTGATTTAAGAAACCTTAACCCTAATTTCGTTTAGATTAGAATTGATGAATTTAGGATCGCCGAATTGCTGTGCCAATTCATTATGTCCCCAGTTCCGATAATTGCTGGAAGTTGACTTTTGATAGATTAAGTGGCAAAATTGAATCTTCATGGAATTGGAATACGATTTGTGCCAAATCCTGAAGCTAGAATGACTGAAATTTCAAATCCCCGAAAATAAACACCAATAATTTCCAAAAGATGGATTTTTGTAAGGGTTTTCTCAATTGTCAAGGAAGATTTGGCTGCTATTAACTCAACTATATTCATTGTGATCCTAGTATTTGACGTTACTAGTTTGTGAACTATTACAAATGTGCACAGAAACTTATTTTGTGTTAGATTCTAGCTATTTTGATGATTTAGTCTAGTGACCCGATCCAGTGCGTTTGATACTTTGATGTTAGAGTGCAATAACAAGGATAATGGTAATCTTAACATGTGTGCACATTCATATGATTTTGCACATAGATTTGCGCTTCAATCCAAACATGTACATGGATTCATATAAGATGATTTCTTTTAGCTGTACTGTTATCCTTTACGGGAAAGCTTGCTAATATATCGACAAAAATATATTCTGGACACGTGTATCTACACCTTTTGGTACGTACACATTCTTTTAGCATGTGTATTTCCACATCTCTCTCTCTCTCTCTCTCTCTCTCTCTCTCTCTCTCTCTCTCTCTCTCTCTCTCTCTCTCTCTCTCTCTCTCTCTGCGCCGTGCGTACTTGTACACTTGCACTTATATCTCTGCATGCAAACAAACATTTGGTTATTTGCTTAATGTTTATTATATCACTAACAAAATTGTAAATTTGAATAGGTTCAAATTTTGAAGGATACGTTATGGTATGGTGAAGTAGAACCAAGGAACTTCTGTATGACGATTAGATTGCCTTTTGATGAATGACCATATTATACCATGCTAAGATGTAGAGTAGACTAGAAGAGATGGGTGCACAGGTCCAATTATCATTAATCAATAGGACCAGATTGATTTAATTATTCAGATGGAGTATTGTATCACCCTTATGTATTTATGCGTTCTTATGTTTCTATAATCTGTATGTTAATGTTACCTTTGCCATACTGGTTTTTATTGGGTGAGCTTGAAATTTTGTAATTAAGCTTATAAGTATAATGAAGGTATAGAAATTCTGGTATCAGTTTAAATTACCTTATTTTTCCTTGATCCCTACCAGGATTATATTCATTTTAAGGAATCAAATTAGAATGTCTCTTGAATCCCTAATCTTGCCAGGATGAATTGATGGTTTGGTAAAAAGCAAATGGATGTGTGAAATTAGTCGTTCATTGAGTAGGGAGGTGGTTAGATATATGTCTAAATAAGATTGGATTCTAGACTCCATTAGGAGTTTTTTTGTTGGGTGAAACTGAATTTCAATCTTTTAGGATATCAATTATGAGCGCATATATATAGGAATCTGTCCGGGTATCCAAGGCCCACAACGCGAACGAGTGTATCCTCCGACCAATCCCGCGGGCCTGTGGCCCCCGCCCTGGGAATTTTCACACCACGGAACAGGGAAAGTCGCGAGCCGAAGCCCGAGGGCGTTAAATATGTCCATCGGAGGATTCGAACCGGCATCGTTGGAGAGCAAACCTAATGGCTTACTGTTCGGCCAATACCGAGGACACACACACATATAGAGACTTGTGTCATTACGGAAGAATTCAAGGTCGAATCTTTCACACTCAAATACAACCCTACAACGTCCGAATTCAAGATCCATTCCGTTGAAGCTGATTTACAATTTTCAAGTAACTAAAAATAAAAAATATGTATTTTGAATATTTTTTGCTCATCCCTCAAGTAGGCACAGAATGGACGTCCGAAAATAGTATATTGCTTAGATCTACATCTCTAGACATACAAAATTCATGATTCAACTATTTTGTCGTGATCTAAACACTTAAAACCCTTAGACATAAATTTTTGATAGATTTCAAATTTTTTACACCGTTAAACTAACCAGCTCATTATTTGAGCTATCTATTTTGCTCCTACTTGATGGAAGTGCAAAAGTATTCAAAATACATGATTTTTGATTTTTAGTTACTTGAAATAATGTAGATAAACTTCAACGGTGTGGATCTTGTATTCAAATATCGTAGGGTTGTATTTGAGTGGGAAGGATTTAGCCTCGAATCCTTCCGGAATGACACAACTCTCTCCCCCCCCCCCCCCCCCCTCTCTCTCTATATATATATATATATATATATATATTATATATATATATATATATAATATATATATATATAGAGAGAGAGATATATATATATATATATATATATATATTATATATATATATATATATATATATATATAGAGAGAGAGAGAGAGAGAGAGAGAGAGAGAGGAGAGAGAGGGGGGGGGGAACCACTGTACTACTTAATCAGTATTCAGTAAGTTTAAGTAAGGTTGTGCAAAGTTGTAGCATCATTTACTATATCTTTACACATGCACGGAGACATCAAAAGCTCACTTCTTATTAACACAGATCTGCTCTTCTAGTTTCTTAGTTTTGGTATGATGTATTATGATTAATAATGATAATGTATTGTTCTAAATATTTTTTAGGGTAAATTGCAGAAAACCACCCATGCTATCAAGGTTCTGACACTTTGCCCCCGATTTTTCAAAAATCTACACTTTGGCCCGTTAAGGCTAACACACGTTACATTTCCGTTAAGAGGGTCACATGACCAGCATGTGACCCCCTTAAATTGTTCCTAGCCCTCTTAATCTCAACTTAACCCCCGAGATTTTTCTAGGGAACGATGATGGTATTAGGATTAAGTTGATATTAAAAGGGTTGGAATGGTTCAAGGGGGTCACATGCTGTGGTCACGTGACCCCCTGACCCCCCCCCCCCCCCCCCCCCCGGACGGAAAATTTAACGAGCATTGGCTTTAGGGGACAGTGTCGATTTAAAAAAAAAACTGGGAGGCTCGTAGTTGGTGGGTTGGGGGGGGGGGGGTGTTCTTCAATTTATCCTATTTTTTATTTATGGAATACTCACATGTATATATTACTTTCTGCCTAATACTAGGTTAACAGAGTCTCTATCAGTTTGATCTGAATTCCCACCCCCCACCCCCTCTCCCCCACACGCACACACACGCACACACAAAATTTACAACACTTTGTCATAGATAGGTTAAAGAATATGTTAAATGACAATGGTTCCAATGGCTTTTGTCCATCTTCATTAGAGACTTCTTGAAAAAGGCAGATTCATTTCTTCTTCTTTTTAAAGTAAGTTTTGGTGCATATCTGCTACATGTATGATGTATAGGTATACAATCTTACTGCTTGCAATTATTATTTATTGTTAATTTATTTTTGGATTAAAAAAGTCTACTAGATCATTGTTTGCTAATAGTTTTCTTCTTTTCTTGTCATCATTTATTCACATGCTTGGAACAACTGTCATGATTATTCACATAGCTCTTACTGCTCTTTGTACCCTCGTTCCTAAAGTATGACCATTCAAAAGCAATATATTCTCCTCTAAACTATGTCTCTAATCTTTTTGTCTAAATTTGTTCTAGAATCCTATCTTTTTTATATCAAACTCGGTGTTACTCGTTAGCTCGTCCCAATTATCATGCCATTGAATTTTTTATGAGGGAAAGTAAACAGTATCCAACCTCATCATTAAACCATGCCCTGACTATTTGTTTTTTTAGTCTCTCTTATCAAGGTTATATCTGATCTCATTGATAGTCTTTCCAGAGACCGTGGGAACTTCTTAGTCATGCTATCTTGTTGCAGATAGGTGATCTCTTTAAGTGTCTTTCAAAGTTTCTTCTTCTTTTTACATAGCATTGACTCATTGACTCATTGCACTGATGGTAAACAAACTATAATTTAGATTCCACTTCAGCTACCATTCAAGAGTCCAAATTGTGAAGAAAATCTTATAGCTGAACTCGCCATTCACTTGAGGCACAAAATGAGGCTTGCAGGATCCTTCAGAAAAAAGAAGATACGTCGTTAGTATTGTCATATTCTCTTTGACAATGAACGACTCCCAGGAAGAAATACTTAGGACCCGTTCATGTTATTAGGAAATAAAAGATAATGTTCAGAAGCTGAAAGTAGCCACTGGACAGCCGTATGAGGAAACACGTACCCGCTTGAATCATGATGTCGGAAAAAAAAGACCTAGAGTTGTCATAATGTTAAGGATTTAGTTGGTTTGTACATGTATGTTTCATAGTTCATAGCATTCATATAATATATGCTATGAACTATGAAACCTACATATATCGATTGTATATGCATGTTCTTGAAACCTTGAGTTTAATTGGATAAGATTTATGGATTGCTTGAGGGTAGAGTCCTAGAATATTTAAAACTTTATTGTTCTTTTTAGACAAGCTGGAGTTAAGTGCAGTTATTGCGTCCATCACTTGATAAAACCTTTTCTGAGGCACGGGCAATGCACACATACTCACATAAAACTTGAAGTAGCAAATATGTTCTGATGTACTTATTATTTTATCCTCAGTAGATTGCTTGAAATCTCATTTTTTGTGAGAACATGTAGGAAATTAGTCTGTTTACACATATTAGTTAGATTGTGAATGCAATGATACGGCAGAAACCCATCCATGAAATATTCTCTCAAATGTTTTGTGCAGGGTACTCATATTATTTGTTCTCTGTTTGTACTCTATTACTATTTTAACTAAATTAGGTTTTGTTGTTGTGCAGATTCGTTCTTCTGAACAAGTCTGAATCAGTTCCCGAAATTCATTGTCGTTCTTTGCGACAGCAAGATGCAAACTTGCAACGTGAAGATGAACTAGGCTCGCTATCATAACGGAACGCAGCGGATCAAAGACCTCGGTTTCGTCTGTTACTTCTTAAACTTGTAGTTACAATATGATGTGCAATAATAGGAAGTACCATTTAAAGCTGTTGCATAACTCGATTTTGATTTGATTACAAATCATGTTGCACAAGTGACACACAATGAAGGTGATAATCTATTGTGAATGTCATTTGTCTCTTCTTTTAATGAAGCGAGGGTTTTAGAAATCTAGTTTGGCAACTGGGCCTTAGAGCAGGGCCTGAGGTCGGAGCCAACTCTGGGCCGGTCTGGTGCCTGGCCCATTATGATCCAATCCGGACTTGTGCTCATAATGATTTCAAGTATTTTTAAAGCAAAATTTATTTGATGTTTCAATCCACTAGCACCGTTGAGATGGCGTCTGCGACGGATCCCCTTCCCGTTTACTCTGAATATCAAAAAAAAGCTAGCAAAAATATCTCTTTTCAGATATTTCCAACAATTCCAAGTTGAGCTTTATACACTAAATATTAATAAATGAACAAAAAGAACAGAAAATTTCAGAGGCACAGAGAGAAGCGCAAGAGGAAAAAAGAAAATATAAGTAGAAATTTTTTTATTCATTAATCATCATCATTACAAGATGGCTAGAAAGATACAAGGTCGGTCACCCTAACCCTTCCATAGATCACTCCCTCGTCCTGCGAAGCTAAGAACGAACAAACAAACAAATAAAATAAAAGAGGGAAAAAAAAAAAAAACAAATTACCTTATAAAACACAAGAAAATGAGAGAGATCTAAAAAGCTTACCTCATTATAGTATTAGTCGCTGTCGCTGCTGCTGCTGCTGTGGCCGCCGTGGTGCTCTTCGCCGTGCTTCTTCTCCTTCTTCTTCTTCTTCTTCTTCTCTCCATCCTTCTTCTCTCCGCCTTCGCCATGGATCTTGTCCTTGATCTTTTCAACGATCCCATCGTGCTTCTTCTCTTCGTGCTTCTTCTCTCCGCCTTCGCCGTGGATCTTGTCCTTGATCTTTTCAACGATCCCCTCGTGCTTCTTCTCTTCGTGCTTCTTCTCCTCGACCTTGTGCTGTTCTTGCTTCTTGTGCTCGCTGCCCCTCCCATGTGGAGCTTCTCCCCAATCTTCTGCATGATTCCTGCCATTTTCCCTCTTTTTGCTCTCTTAGAGGTTGAGATGTGTGTTTGTGTGATTTTTGATGGTCTTGGCTTGGTGCCAGTGCCCCCCTCTTATAACGAAGACCCGGAGTTCGGTTCATGTGTGTGAGCCACACACATGAACCGAACCCGACGACACATGAACCGAACCCGACGAGGGGGGCGAATCCTTCCTATTATTATTATTATTATTATTATTATTATTATTATTATTATTAGTGACTTTCCATAATATAACAAAATTATTGACGGGGACTAGACTGCTAACGGCGTTAGTGTGGCCGTTTGGCGGCTAGTCTCCCGGCCAGGACCAATCACTTTGTTGTTATTATTATTATTATTATTATTTTGCTAACAGAATCTAACGGGTCGAAAAAAGAAAACCACGGTAAAAAGCAATGGGGTTATGGTAGCGAATTGCAATCAAAACGTCTCTCAATATCTTCTGAGTGATATCATTTCAAGGAGGAATTGGATAACGATTCCTTCATTAGTGTCGTCATTAATTTCTTAGGGTGTAACGATGACTCTTCTTTGTTGTTTTTTTACGAATGTTGACAGATATTGAGCCTTTTCTTTCCTATTTTGAGATGAAAGAGAGCAGGAAGTTTGTATGAAATAACATAAATAGCTACATTTTCTTTTGAAATAAGATTTTAAGTCTATCTGATAATTAAAAAGAATATTTCTTCTAGAAGAGTTCAAAAGATCATGAAAACAAGATTTACAATCTAATTTAAAGGGAAAGTAAATAAAAATCACAATTAATTTAGTATTCCCCAATAAAAAAAATCTATCAAATTAGAATACGGTCAACTGAGAGGCCGTCTAATAAGAATTTTCAAAACAAATTAGAGTTCTTCGTGGTATATTGTATCTTTCTATACATTCTTTTCTCGATTTCTTTGAAGGTTTTTTTTCCATATATCTGTCACAGTAACTCTTCATGAATCTCAATCCTATTCAATCCTATATTATAACAAGTTATAGTTTAGGTTTACATGAGAGCTTCAAAGCAAACTATTGCCTTTGCTTGTATGGCAGTTAAGCTCCCTTTGAAGGCTCTTGCCCAGCATCTGAAATCTCATGGGAAGAAATCGTGGTCTCTAATTTTAATACAATGAGTATTTTCTCTTTCCCAAATGACTCTAGTGCACCTAGCAACATTTCCTATTTTTAAGTGACATAATCTGGCTGAAATTTTTTTAAACCTGACCCTTATTCTACCATTTTTAGTTGGCGTCAATGAGAAAAAAAACTTATAAAATATAATATTATAATAATAACTTAATTTAAAACTTGTTTCATTACCACTGGAGATAGATTTCAAACACTCGTACTTTGACAAAACTGATGGACTTGGGGCTCCATCCCATTAGGTAGAGTTACCCAAATCCTTATATTCTCAAGATCATTCCCACGTCTAGCCGATGTAGGACTATTTGTTCAACCCAAATCCCAACAATCCCCCCTCCAAAGGAGCACCACTGTTAAATTTCTCGAGAGCCCAACATTAGCTTCACAGGACCTATTACGCCTTTTTGCGCCATTGGGGTGAATCAGGCCCATTGCGTCTTTGCGCAATTGGGGGATCTACATCGTCGAACATCACCCACACACACGACTAAGTTCGGGATATGGCTCTGATTCCACTTGATGGACTTGGGGCTCCATCCCAAAAGACTAACATTTTAAGTGGAGTTGCCCAAATCCTTATATTCTTAAGACCATCCTCACGTCTAGCTGACGTGGGACTATTTGTTCGACTCAAATCCCAACAAACAGCTTAGAGGTAACAACATGAATCGATAGTGAGTAAACCGGTTTACAGTGTTATTGGTTCATGGACTCCGGAGTCATCAATTAATCACCAATTAAGTTGAATGACTTCGATAAATTATTATTATTATTATTAATTTGTCGCTGCTGCTTTATTTTCATGAAAAAACGAAACGGACGCTACCCCCGTTACTTTGGGATGTACATACACAAAACAAAAGATAATGCGTACATTTAAACCAACCAAAAAATGAAATGTTGACGTCGGCGTGTCTCGTGATTCATCCCGTCAACTTTACTCACGAATAAGTTGGGTGTACCCGTTTTAATAATTTATTCATTTATTTATTCCTCGGTCGCGTAGTGGACTGGGACATCTCGACCGCTACCATTGCGCCACGTGGAAGACGGTGGGCACCGGAATCGAAGACGCGGCTTTTGGATAAGGTGTATTATTCCCGTAAAGATAGATGCTCGATGTCGACACGCTGCGCACATGATGTCCACCCACGATCCACACAGACGAGGATCCACCGTCAAAATCAAACCTAAAGCTTAACGAACGGGTAGGAAGAATTGGTTAAAAACACGGGTGAATGCGTGGGTGAAAGATCGGCACGCCGTTCACGGCGTCGTCGGATCCTGTCGGCCATGATCTGACCCAAGGTCAACTTGTAGGGGAACCAATCAGCTCCACGTGACGGAGGAGGGCTCCGGGGACGCGTGTCATTAAAGTAGTGGATGAGGAGCTGTTTCTTTGGACGCGGAATTTCTGAGAAAGAGGATGTAGACGGGAAGATTCGATCAGAGGTCTCGAGAACGAATTTGAAAGCAGTTCAAACGAGTTTTTGTTGATGGGCTGGGCCTCAATTTCAACGACCCCTTTTTTTCCCTACCAAAAAGTCAAAAAGAAAAAAAGAAGGGGAAAAAAGAAAAGAAAAGAAAAGAGCATTTTATTCCAGAGACTATTACATAAATAGAGCATTTGTTTCCGGTAACATGCAGATGGCACCTTAAATGTTTTTGGCTTGTGGCAACAGAAAAAAAAAAAAAAAAAAGCATTTGTTGCATGTAAATAAGCAAAACCTAACTCACAGCTTCATGCATTCAAGATTGTAGCATGTTACTTATATTTAATAAATTATTTTGCTACATTTTCACTGCCATTATGCAGCAAAAAAGATGATGACAATCAAAACATGAAGCATTCGCTGTTGCAACTCTTTATCACCAGCCAAAAAAGAGCCCAAAACTGATGACCCATAGATCTCTAAAATACATGTAAATGGTCATAAATATTGGTTATCCCCATTCATCCACATTGAACACAAATCTTTAAAGCTCCAGAAATCATGCCTTCGAACGTGAACTACAGCATTATCAGACATGATGCTACATTCAACAGAACAACATTATTGGGTTGTTATGCACTGAATATATCACCAAGCATTCTAAGCATCGAGTTTCCTGGTTGAGAAGTTGAAATCCACTCTTTGTGGCAGTCTGACTATTTCGAAGCTTTCTTGAGTTCGTCACATAGCTTTTCTAGCTTTCTCTAGGTCAGGAAGATCTGCATACAGAAAGAGAGGCAATTAGATAAAATAAAACACAATTGATATGCAAAAAGATACATATGACAGTAACAGTTGGGGCTGATACTGCCCTTTGGTTGCAAGAGAATGCATGGAGATACATATTGTAATCCCAGCCTGCATGGCTTGAGTACTACCAAATCACAAAATGGCCAATCCATGGGTCAGTTGTTACACAAAATCATCTTTAATGAGGTGCATTTTTTTATATGCATTCCAGGCAAGGAGTTTTGCGTTTGTCAAATGTCTAAATCAGTAACACCCCGTTCCTGGAATACGTACGTAGATACGTATTCTGATTTTTCTTACATATTTCTTTGATTTATCTTGTATTTGTTTTGTTTTATGATTATTAGTGTGATTGTTATCTATTGGATTTGGATTCGTGAACTCGGAGTCAGCCCTAGTCTAAACCGGGGGCCCGAACCTAGTGCATTGCTCGAATTGGCATTTCTGATAGTCTGATTTGACCGATTTCAGTTTTAAACATCGTTTTCCAATATTTTAAATTTTTCATGATTTTCTGAAATTTTTCAGAATTATTTGTAAAATCTCCAAAACCGGTGTTGGTCGGCATCGCTGACTGATTCCCGGATTTTTAATTTTCAAATGGGATTGAATTTTCAAAAACGGCTTTCAGATTACATCTTAGAATATCATTTTCTAGCTAAAAACATTTTTTGAGATTTTTCAAAATTTATCAAAATTTGACCGATTCTGGTGTCGGCCGGTATCGCCGGAAGATTCCAAGATTTTTATTTTGAAAACTACATTATATTTTTCAAATCCGATTTCACCAAGCATCTTAGAATAATATTTGCTATTTTTGAGAATTTTTCGGAACGATTCTGAAACAGTCAAATTTTCGCCTTATTAAAATAATAATATAATTTGTCGTTCTTTCTTTTTCTTGTTTTTCCCTCTCAACTTCTCTACTTATTACTCCCAGAATATTTTATCAATTTTATTATTTAATAAAATATTTATTTATAAATTTTTAACTATTTCTTTTCATCTCTTTTTAATTTTTTAATTTCTTTTCACTTTCTTTCTTTTCTTCTTTACTTTTCTCCTCCTTCACACCAACTCCCATCTCCTCAACACCCAGCGCAGCAAGGGGAGAGCAGGGCATGGTTTGAGCAGTAGACAACCACCCCCTTTCACCATCCCCATTTAATCATCTCCTTCTCTATTAAACCATACCTCTTCACACCATTTTCAAACAAAAAAAATCCAAATCAAATAAACCCACTTCATCTTCCACCTCCACTCACACACCCACTCGGCCGCCGCCTCCACCATCACCACCGCCGCCTCCGGCGCCACCCTAGCCGCCGCCACCCGCACCCCCAACACCCCAACCCTTCTCCAACTTCCCAACACCCCCAAATCACCACCACCATCTTCAATTTCACCCAAAACCCATCACCACCCACCTTCATCTTCTCCAAAATTCTCCCCCACCACCATCAAATTCTCCCCTCCAACTACTCCATCACCACCTCCTCCACCTCCTCTATCTCCCCAACACCACAAACACCACCAAACACCACCACCACAACCACCACCACCACCCATCACCTCCATCAAAACAACAACAACAACAACATCAACAAACAATACCAAACACCTCCTCCCTCCTCTCCACCCCGCGCGCGCCGCCCTCCACCCCCCGGCGGCGCCGCCGCCGGCAGGCCGGCCGGCCACCCCACCCACCTCCTTCCTTTTTCTTTTACTTTCTTTCTTTCTTTCTTCTTTTCTTTTCTTTTCTTTCTTTCTTTTCATTTCATTCCATTTCAAATCCCTAAATAAAACAAACTTTATCTCTTTCCTAAAATACCCCCACCTCTTTCCTCAAACTACTTCCCTCTTATTTACATCAATACCCTCCTCCTTTTAATTCCAAATTAATTTCAAAATACATCATATTTTCTCTCTCTTTCTCTTTCTCTCTTTTCCTACAAGTTTCTCTCTCCTCTCTCATTCCCTCTTTAATATTTATATAAATATTTATAATTATATATTTTAATATATGTATTGTGGGCTTGAGGTTACTTGAACGGTTCGCTGATTTCCCAGATTTTAACCGGTATTTTACCCGGTTTCAGGCGAGTACAGTTCTTTTTAACATGCATCTATTTTATCATTATGATATTCCATGTTCCATGTCTAACAACTGTTATCCTGCTTTTATACATGATATGAGAGTTGATATGTATAACACCGACACTGATGTTACACCGACACTTGCCATGCTACATTTGACATATGATACTTGAGACCGGTACTTGCCAAGCTATATTTGACACATGACACCGGATACCGTTATTTGACATGCTATGCTTGCCACATGATATATGACACCGTTATTTGACATGCTATACTCGCCACATGATATATTACACCGGTATTTGACATGCTATACTTGCCACCTGATATATAACACCGATATTTGTCATGATAAACTTAACACCTGATATATGACACCGGTACTTGCCATGCTATATTTGCACATGATACCTGACATCGATACTTACCATGCTATATTTGACACTTGATATATGACACCGGTATTTGACATGCTATATTTGCCACCTGATATATATATATATATATATATATATATATATATATATATATATATATATATATATATATATATATATAACACCTGACACCTGGCACCTGTATTACCTGGCATATTCAAGATTATTATGTGACCAGACATCTGGCACTCCTGTACTCCTGTATCTCCTGTATCTCCTGAGCTCCTGTACTCCTGAACCCCTGAAAAAAGGTGACTCCTGATATTATACTCCTGTTAACTCTTGTAGTTGGATAATCATGGTTATACTGCATACACTTGTGGATATTATCTTTGGGCAATATAATAATAAAAATATTCAACTTACACTGGGTGGGGGAAACTGATGGAAACCGGTTGATGTCATATTTATAATGGATATTTCTGAAGTGTCGTGTGGGGCGCGTAATGATAAGTCCCCGGAAGCAGTAGCCTGAATCTGAAGTGTCGTGTGGGGCGCGTAATGATAAGTCCCCGGAAGCAGTAGCCTGTACTCCTGAGCATAGTCCCTAGCTGAGATGGGACCCACTATAAATATGAGCCATCAGATTTATCAGTTTCCAAATAATAACTCGTCTTATTCATAAGTGGATGTATGTGTGCCGGTTAGCACATACAAAAGCATATGAATCGGATGAATAACATAAAACAACCAAACAGTAGTAATGTTAGGAACGTGTGATATTTGGTCTCTCCTTTGTTCGGGTCCTGATACTCACATATCAGACTCGGGTAAGTTCTACAGAGTGCGAACTCTAGTACGGACTATCAGTGATGTGAGACGCTGGTAGGGAGGCGATTGAAATATCAGATGGTACTGACTATTATTGCTGGATTAATTAAAATGCTATACTTTTATATTCTCCAGTTTCAGTATTATGTTCTGAGTCGACACCCTGCATTATGACATGATATATGTGGCACAAGGATTATTACTGACACACCTTAGTTCTGTTACCCGGAGGGCAACTCAAGTTGTATGAACTCAGATGATGGTGACACCGTATATGTGGTATATAGATAAGGGTTTCCTTATTTGGATTATCCCCTTAACGTATCACTCCATGAATCCATAATCTGAGCTTATATAACTAGTTTTGTCCATATTTATATTTATCATGTGTTTAGTGTATTTATCACATGTTGCCATATTTGTCGCATGATTATGTATACTTATGCTCTCTATACCGTTTTCCATGCATGTTTTCCGATTCAGATTTACTGATATACATGTATTTACTTGATCTCGGATTTACTGTCATTTTCCTTTTATTACTTGTCATTTCCTGTACCTGCATGCCTGGACCACGTCACTTGATCATGTACACGTGTGTCTGTTATGCACGCCATCTGGCTTTATTCTTTGTACTCGCTGGGGTTGCTAACAACCCTGGATTCTCATGTCCAGATCATGGAGTCTGGACCATAACCTTGCTGTACCTGATCAGAGTGCGCAGCGGGAGCGTGGGTTAGCAGTTACCTATCTGGACCCTCTTCCTTCCCGCCTTTTCTTGATCGGCTCGCCAGATTTTCATCTTGCCACTCGTGAGTACTTTCCAGTATTTCATATTGTGCATCCTGCTTTTGTGCTTCTCAGTCATCATATATTCTTCAGATTATTATATCATGCCTTGTGATAACTGTACTGTTGTTATTATTGCTGGATTGTATATTACCACTGTGCTTCCGCACTCTAGTTCCTGTCTGTATTGATGCTTAGCGTATGTACGTTAGGGTATTTCTGACCTTCGTATATACGTCGCAGTAACGTCTCCGTACCCACCGGATCGGGGCGTTACAGGGTGGTATCAGAGCCTAGGCTCTCACATCCTCGGTACAATGCATGAGTCGTGGTTATACAATCCAACTGCAAGTACAAAGTTATCTATTCCCTCTTAATCATCCTTTCCTTAATTCTTGGAATCTCTTCCATCCTTTTTCTTTTCCAGTTCCTTTCATTCTTATACCAACTCAAGATATGGATAAACTGGTAGGGTAGCAGCAAGACAGATGTGGTTCATTATTATTACTGGTATTCTTTGACTCTGGTGCATCACCCGGTCTTATATTGAATGGTCCTTCAGCCTCACATTCTATTCTTGTACTTATGGATATATCATGGGAAATCAGCATAGCAAGTGGGGTAGTCATCACTTATGTAATCAGACAGACCGTATCATTACATGAGGGACATCGGTATGGAACAGTATTTCAGATTTAGAGCTTCTGTCGGACAGGGTTATGGAGACAACATTCGGGACTCGTTTCGATTATTGTGATTCTTGATCGTGTTCTCAGAGCCGCCAACTTCTGGCAGTTTTTATTGATTTGATGGACTACGGACACCGCTAGCCTCGCCAAGCGAGGGTTGTGTTCTAGTCACCCGTGGACCTAACCGGGTGTGGGCTTTGCTGCACCCTAGTGCTTAGCATTTAGCGTTGTGTTACGCGCTGGCTTCGCTGCGTAAGCTCCACCATGTGCGAGCCTCGCAGAGCGTTAGCTCCGCTGCACCCTAATGCTTAACGCCTGAGATGTGTTACGCGATGGCCTTACCTAGGCTTGGTTCCGTCCGTGGCTAGTCCCTCCAGTGCTTTGCACTCTAGCCGTTCCTCGGACTTCTTCTGCCTTGTATGTTTTCATGGATCCGATGTACAGGGTTTTCTCGCTATATCTGAGCTATTGCCATGATCCGTTTGAATGATCCATTCGGCCAACCTTGCAGAGATTGAGTATTCTTTAATGTTTCATGTGCAGTCGGGTTATCATTCAGAAGTCAGTCTTCAGAATTCTCCATGGTTATTCTATATTCTTCGCTATGTCTTTCAGAGATTGCAATGCACAGTATTCAGGAATTCTTAATTATTGGTCTTCTTGATTCATGCTCAGTATTATCTGAGTTTTCTTTATCTTCGGTATTCTGGAGAAAGAGTGTGTATGCAGTATCAGTAATTCTACTATAACTTCCTTGTCAAGGACAGCTTCATGCCATGCGGGACTTTATATTATATTATGGATTTCTATGGATTTTCAGAGATTTTATATTATGGATTTCAGCACTATGGATTTTTATGGGTTTATCAGCTTTGCTTCGCAGTCCGAAAGAGCAGACGTCAGTTCAGTATTATTATGACACCGTCAGAGGATATATATGGCAGTAGTGCAGAGATGTCTCAGTCTTGGGTTTATCGTTCAGCCAATTAATGGGTATTCCCCTCAGTTACTCATATCTTGATTGGTATAAATCCTCATTCCTATTCCTTTTGTGTTCATCCTCCCCTTATCGAAATTTCGAGGACGAAATTTTTGTAAGGTGGATGGAATGTAACACCCCGTTCCTGGAATACGTACGTAGATACGTATTCTGATTTTTCTAACATATTTCTTTGATTTATCTTGTATTTGTTTTTGTTTTATGATTATTAGTGTGATTGTTTTCTATTGGATTTGGATTCGTGGACTCGGAGTCAGCCCTAATCTGAACCGGGGGCCCGGACCTAGTGCATTGCTTGAATTGGCATTTCTGGTAGTCTGATTTGACCGATTTCAGTTTTAAACATCGTTTTCCAATATTTTAGATTTGTCATGATTTTCTGAAATTTTTCAGAATTATTTGTAAAATCTCCAAACCGGTGTTGGTCGGCATCGCTGACTGATTCCCGGATTTTTAATTTTCAAATGGGATTGAATTTTCAAAAACGGCTTTCAGATTACATCTTAGAATATCATTTTCTAACTAAAAACATTTTTTGGCATTTTCAAAATTATCAAAATTTGACCGATTCTGGTGTCGGCTGGTATCGCCGGAAGATTCCAGGATTTTTATTTTGAAAACTACATTATATTTTTCAAATCCGATTTCACCAAGCATCTTAGAATAATATTTGCTATTTTTGAGAATTTTTCGGAACGATTCTGAAACAGTCAAATTTTCGCCTTATTAAAATAATAATATAATTTGTCGTTCTTTCTTTTTCTTGTTTTTCCCTCTCAACTTCTCTACTTATTACTCCCAGAATATTTTATCAATTTTATTATTTAATAAAATATTTATTTATAAATTTTTAACTATTTCTTTTCATCTCTTTTTAATTTTTTAATTTCTTTTCACTTTCTTTCTTTTCTTCTTTACTTTTCTCCTCCTTCACACCAACTCCCATCTCCTCAACACCCAGCGCAGCAAGGGGAGAGCAGGGCATGGTTTGAGCAGTAGACAACCACCCCCTTTCACCATCCCCATTTAATCATCTCCTTCTCTATTAAACCATACCTCTTCACACCATTTTCAAACAAAAAAAATCCAAATCAATAAACCCACTTCATCTTCCACCTCCACTCACGCACCCACTCGGCCGCCGCCTCCACCATCACCACCGCCGCCTCCGGCGCCACCCTAGCCGCCGCCACCGCACCCCCAACACCCCACAACCCTTCTCCAACTTCCCAACACCCCCAAATCACCACCACCATCTTCAATTTCACCCAAAACCCATCACCACTCACCTTCATCTTCTCCAAAATTCTCCCCCACCACCATCAAATTCTCCCCTCCAACTACTCCATCACCACCTCCTCCACCTCCTCTATCTCCCCAACACCACCAAACACCCCACCACCACCACAACCACCACCACCACCCATCACCTCCATCAAACAACAACAACAACAACATCAACAAACAAATACCAAACACCTCCTCCCTCCTCTCCACCCGCGCGCGCGCCGCCCTCCACCCCCCCCCCCGCGGCGCCGCCGCCGGCAGGCCGGCCGGCCACCCACCCCCACCTCCTTCCTTTTTCTTTTACTTTCTTTCTTTCTTCTTTTCTTTTCTTTTCTTTCTTTCTTTCTTTCATTTCATTCCATTTCAAATCCCTAAATAAAACAAACTTTATCTCTTTCCTAAAATACCCCCACCTCTTTCCTCAAACTACTTCCCTCTTATTTACATCAATACCCTCCTCCTTTTAATTCCAAATTAATTTCAAAATACACCATATTTTCTCTCTTTCTCTTTCTCTTTCTCTCTCTTTTCCTACAAGTTTCTCTCTCCTCTCTCCTCTCATTCCCTCTTTAATATTTATATAAATATTTATAATTATATATTTTAATATATGTATTGTGGGCTTGAGGTTACTTGAACGGTTCGCTGATTTCCCAGATTTTAACCGGTATTTTACCCGGTTTCAGGCGAGTACAGTTCTTTTTAACATGCATCTATTTTATCATTATGATATTCCATGTTCCATGTCTAACAACTGTTATCCTGCTTTTATACATGATATGGGAGTTGATATGTATAACACCGACACTGATGTTACACCGACACTAGCCATGCTACATTTGACATATGATACTTGAGACCAGTACTTGCCATGCTATATTTGACACATGACACCGGATACCGTTATTTGACATGCTATGCTTGCCACATGATATATGACACCGTTATTTGACATGCTATACTCGCCACATGATATATTACACCGGTATTTGACATGCTATACTTGCCACCTGATATATAACACCGATATTTGTCATGATAAACTTAACACCTGATATATGACACCGGTACTTGCCATGCTATATTTGCACATGATACCTGACATCGATACTTACCATGCTATATTTGACACTTGATATATGACACCGGTATTTGACATGCTATATTTGCCACCTGATATATATATATATAACACCTGACACCTGGCACCTGTATTACCTGGCATATTCAAGATTATTATGTGACCAGACATCTGGCACTCCTGTACTCCTGTATCTCCTGTATCTCCTGAGCTCCTGTACTCCTGAACCCCTGAAAAAAGGTGACTCCTGATATTATACTCCTGTTAACTAGTTGGATAATCATGGTTATACTGCATACACTTGTGGACATTATCTTTGGGCAATATAATAATAAAAATATTCAACTTACACTGGGTGGGGGAAACTGATGGAAACCGGTTGATGTCATATTTATAATGGATATTTCTGAAGTGTCGTGTGGGGCGCGTAATGATAAGTCCCCGGAAGCAGTAGCCTGAATCTGAAGTGTCGTGTGGGGCGCGTAATGATAAGTCCCCGGAAGCAGTAGCCTGTACTCCTGAGCATAGTCCCTAGCTGAGATGGGACCCACTATAAATATGAGCCATCAGATTTATCAGTTTCCAAATAATAACTCGTCTTATTCATAAGTGGATGTATGTGTGCCGGTTAGCACATACAAAAGCATATGAATCGGATGAATAACATAAAACAACCAAACAGTAGTAATGTTAGGAACGTGTGATATTTGGTCTCTCCTTTGTTCGGGTCCTGATACTCACATATCAGACTCGGGTAAGTTCTACAGAGTGCGAACTCTAGTACGGACTATCAGTGATGTGAGACGCTGGTAGGGAGGCGATTGAAATATCAGATGGTACTGACTATTATTGCTGGATTAATTAAAATGCTATCTTTTATATTCTCCAGTTTCAGTATTATGTTCTGAGTCGACACCCTGCATTATGACATGATATATGTGGCACAAGGATTATTACTGACACACCTTAGTTCTGTTACCCGGAGGGCAACTCAAGTTGTATGAACTCAGATGATGGTGACACCGTATATGTGGTATATAGATAAGGGTTTCCTTGTTTGGATTATCCCCTTGACGTATCACTCCATGAATCCATAATCTGAGATTATATAACTAGTTTTGTCCATATTTATATTTATCATGTGTTTAGTGTATTTATCACATGTTGCCATATTTGTCGCATGATTATGTATACTTATGCTCTCTATACCGTTTTCCATGCATGTTTTCCGATTCAGATTTACTGATATACATGTATTTACTTGATCTCGGATTTACTGTCATTTTCCTTTTATTACTTGTCATTTCCTGTACCTGCATGCCTGGACCACGTCACTTGATCATGTACACGTGTGCCTGTTATGCACGCCATCTGGCTTTATTCTTTGTACTCGCTGGGGTTGCTAACAACCCTGGATTCTCATGTCCAGATCATGGAGTCTGGACCATAGCCTTGCTGTACCTGATCAGAGTGCGCAGCGGGAGCGTGGGTTAGCAGTTACCTATCTGGACCCTCTTCCTTCCCGCCTTTTCTTGATCGGCTCGCCAGATTTTCATCTTGCCACTCGTGAGTACTTTCCAGTATTTCATATTGTGCATCCTGCTTTTGTGCTTCTCAGTCATCATATATTCTTCAGATTATTATATCATGCCTTGTGATAACTGTACTGTTGTTATTATTGCTGGATTGTATATTACCACTGTGCTTCCGCACTCTAGTTCCTGTCTGTATTGATGCTTAGCGTATGTACGTTAGGGTATTTCTGACCTTCGTATATACGTCGCAGTAACGTCTCCGTACCCACGGATCGGGGCGTTACAGGGTGGTATCAGAGCCTAGGCTCTCACATCCTCGGTACAATGCATGAGTCGTGGTTATACAATCCAACTGCAAGTACAAAGTTATCTATTCCCTCTTAATCATCCTTTCCTTAATTCTTGGAATCTCTTCCATCCTTTTTCTTTTCCAGTTCCTTTCATTCTTATACCAACTCAAGATATGGATAAACTGGTAGGGTAGCAGCAAGACAGATGTGGTTCATTATTATTACTGGTATTCTTTGACTCTGGTGCATCACCCGGTCTTATATTGAATGGTCCTTCAGCCTCACATTCTATTCTTGTACTTATGGATATATCATGGGAAATCAGCATAGCAAGTGGGGTAGTCATCACTTATGTAATCAGACAGACCGTATCATTACATGAGGGACATCGGTATGGAACAGTATTTCAGATTTAGAGCTTCTGTCGGACAGGGTTATGGAGACAACATTCGGGACTCGTTTCGATTATTGTGATTCTTGATCGTGTTCTCAGAGCCGCCAACTTCTGGCAGTTTTTATTGATTTGATGGACTACGGACACCGCTAGCCTCGCCAAGCGAGGGTTGTGTTCTAGTCACCCGTGGACCTAACCGGGTGTGGGCTTTGCTGCACCCTAGTGCTTAGCATTTAGCGTTGTGTTACGCGCTGGCTTCGCTGCGTGAGCTCCACCATGTGCGAGCCTCGCAGAGCGTTAGCTCCGCTGCACCCTAATGCTTAACGCCTGAGATGTGTTACGCGATGGCCTTACCTAGGCTTGGTTCCGTCCGTGGCTAGTCCCTCCAGTGCTTTGCACTCTAGCCGTTCCTCGGACTTCTTCTGCCTTGTATGTTTTCATGGATCCGATGTACAGGGTTTTCTCGCTATATCTGAGCTATTGCCATGATCCGTTTGAATGATCCATTCGGCCAATCTTGCAGAGATTGAGTATTCTTTAATGTTTCATGTGCAGTCGGGTTATCATTCAGAAGTCAGTCTTCAGAATTCTCCATGGTTATTCTATATTCTTCGCTATGTCTTTCAGAGATTGCAATGCCCAGTATTCAGGAATTCTTAATTATTGGTCTTCTTGATTCATGCTCAGTATTATCCGAGTTTTCTTTATCTTCGGTATTCTGGAGAAAGAGTGTGTATGCAGTATCAGTAATTCTACTATAGATTCCTTGTCAAGGACAGCTTCATGCCATGCGGGACTTTATATTATATTATGGATTTCTATGGATTTTCAGAGATTTTATATTATGGATTTCAGCACTATGGATTTTTATGGGTTTATCAGCTTTGCTTCACAGTCCGAAAGAGCAGACGTCAGTTCAGTATTATTATGACACCGTCAGAGGATATATATGGTAGTAGTGCAGAGATGTCTCAGTCTTGGGTTTATCATTCAGCCAATTAGTGGGTATTCCCCTCAGTTACTCATATCTTGATTGGTATAAATCCTCATTCCTATTCCTTTTGTGTTCATCCTCCCCTTATCGAAATTTCGAGGACGAAATTTTTGTAAGGTGGATGGAATGTAACACCCCGTTCCTGGAATACGTACGTAGATACGTATTCTGATTTTTCTAACATATTTCTTTGATTTATCTTGTATTTGTTTTTGTTTTATGATTATTAGTGTGATTGTTTTCTATTGGATTTGGATTCGTGGACTCGGAGTCAGCCGTAGTCTGAACCGGGGCCCGGACCTAGTGCATTGCTTGAATTGGCATTTCTGGTAGTCCGATTTGACCGATTTCAGTTTTAAACATCGTTTTCCAATATTTTAGATTTTTCATGATTTTCTGAAATTTTTCAGAATTATTTGTAAAATCTCCAAAACCGGTGTTGGTCGGCATCGCTGACTGATTCCCGGATTTTTAATTTTCAAATGGGATTGAATTTTCAAAAACGGCTTTCAGATTACATCTTAGAATATCATTTTCTAACTAAAACATTTTTTGGAATTTTTCAAAATTTATCAAAATTTGACCGATTCTGGTGTCGGCCGGTATCGCCGGAAGATTCCAGGATTTTTATTTTAAAAACTACATTATATTTTTCAAATCCGATTTCACCAAGCATCTTAGAATAATATTTGCTATTTTTGAGAATTTTTCGGAACGATTCTGAAACAGTCAAATTTTCGCCTTATTAAAATAATAATATAATTTGTCGTTCTTTCTTTTTCTTGTTTTTCCCTCTCAACTTCTCTACTTATTACTCCCAGAATATTTTATCAATTTTATTATTTAATAAAATATTTATTTATAAATTTTTAACTATTTCTTTTCATCTCTTTTTAATTTTTTAATTTCTTTTCACTTTCTTTCTTTTCTTACTTTTCTCTCTCCTTCACACCAACTCCCATCTCCTCAACACCCAGCGCAGCAAGGGGAGAGCAGGGCATGGTTTGAGCAGTAGACAACCACCCCCTTTCACCATCCCCATTTAATCATCTCCTTCTCTATTAAACCATACCTCTTCACACCATTTTCAAACAAAAAAATCCAAATCAAATAAACCCACTTCATCTTCCACCTCCACTCACGCACCCACTCGGCCGCCGCCTCCATCACCACCGCCGCCTCCGGCGCCACCCTAGCCGCCGCCACCGCACCCCCAACACCCCACAACCCTTCTCCAACTTCCCAACACCCCCAAATCACCACCACCATCTTCAATTTCACCCAAAACCCATCACCACCCACCTTCATCTTCTCCAAAATTCTCCCCCACCACCATCAAATTCTCCCCTCCAACTACTCCATCACCACCTCCTCCACCTCCTCTATCTCCCCAACACCACCAAACACCACCACCACCACCACAACCACCACCACCACCCATCACCTCCATCAAACAACAACAACAACATCAACAAACAAATACCAAACACCTCCTCCCTCCTCTCCACCCGCGCGCGCGCCGCCCTCCACCCCCCGGTGGCGCCGCCGCCGGCAGGCCGGCCGGCCACCCCACCCACCTCCTTCCTTTTTCTTTTACTTACTTTCTTTCTTTCTTCTTTTCTTTTCTTTTCTTTCTTTCTTTCTTTCATTTCATTCCATTTCAAATCCCTAAATAAAACAAACTTTATCTCTTTCCTAAAATACCCCCACCTCTTTCCTCAAACTACTTCCCTCTTATTTACATCAATACCCTCCTCCTTTTAATTCCAAATTAATTTCAAAATACACCATATTTTCTCTCTTTCTCTTTCTCTTTCTCTTTCTCTCTCTTTTCCTACAAGTTTCTCTCTCCTCTCTCTCCTCTCTCATTCCCTCTTTAATATTTATATAAATATTTATAATTATATATTTTAATATATGTATTGTGGGCTTGAGGTTACTTGAACGGTTCGCTGATTTCCCAGATTTTAACCGGTATTTTACCCGGTTTCAGGCGAGTACAGTTCTTTTTAACATGCATCTATTTTATCATTATGATATTCCATGTTCCATGTCTAACAACTGTTATCCTGCTTTTATACATGATATGGGAGTTGATATGTATAACACCGACACTGATGTTACACCGACACTTGCCATGCTACATTTGACATATGATACTTGAGACCAGTACTTGCCATGCTATATTTGACACATGACACCGGATACCGTTATTTGACATGCTATGCTTGCCACATGATATATGACACCGTTATTTGACATGCTATACTCGCCACATGATATATTACACCGGTATTTGACATGCTATACTTGCCACCTGATATATAACACCGATATTTGTCATGATAAACTTAACACCTGATATATGACACCGGTACTTGCCATGCTATATTTGCACATGATACCTGACATCGATACTTACCATGCTATATTTGACACTTGATATATGACACCGGTATTTGACATGCTATATTTGCCACCTGATATATATATATATATATATATATAACACCTGACACCTGGCACCTGTATTACCTGGCATATTCAAGATTATTATGTGACCAGACATCTGGCACTCCTGTACTCCTATATCTCCTGTATCTCCTGAGCTCCTGTACTCCTGAACCCCTGAAAAAAGGTGACTCCTGATATTATACTCCTGTTAACTCTTGTAGTTGGATAATCATGGTTATACTGCATACACTTGTGAACATTATCTTTGGGCAATATAATAATAAAAATATTCAACTTACACTGGGTGGGAAAACTGATGGAAACCGGTTGATGTCATATTTATAATGGATATTTCTGAAGTGTCGTGTGGGGCGCGTAATGATAAGTCCCCGGAAGCAGTAGCCTGAATCTGAAGTGTCGTGTGGGGCGCGTAATGATAAGTCCCCGGAAGCAGTAGCCTGTACTCCTGAGCATAGTCCCTAGCTGAGATGGGACCCACTATAAATATGAGCCATCAGATTTATCAGTTTCCAAATAATAACTCGTCTTATTCATAAGTGGATGTATGTGTGCCGGTTAGCACATACAAAAGCATATGAATCGGATGAATAACATAAAACAACCAAACAGTAGTAATGTTAGGAACGTGTGATATTTGGTCTCTCCTTTGTTCGGGTCCTGATACTCACATATCAGACTCGGGTAAGTTCTACAGAGTGCGAACTCTAGTACGGACTATCAGTGATGTGAGACGCTGGTAGGGAGGCGATTGAAATATCAGATGGTACTGACTATTATTGCTGGATTAATTAAAATGCTATACTTTTATATTCTCCAGTTTCAGTATTATGTTCTGAGTCGACACCCCGCATTATGACATGATATATGTGGCACAAGGATTATTACTGACACACCTTAGTTCTGTTACCCGGAGGGCAACTCAAGTTGTATGAACTCAGATGATGGTGACACCGTATATGTGGTATATAGATAAGGGTTTCCTTGTTTGGATTATCCCTTTGACGTATCACTCCATGAATCCATAATCTGAGCTTATATAACTAGTTTTGTCCATATTTATATTTATCATGTGTTTAGTGTATTTATCACATGTTGTCATATTTGTCGCATGATTATGTATACTTATGCTCTCTATACCGTTTTCCATGCATGTTTTCCGATTCAGATTTACTGATATACATGTATTTACTTGATCTCGGATTTACTGTCATTTTCTTTTTATTACTTGTCATTTCCTGTACCTGCATGCCTGGACCACGTCACTTGATCATGTACACGTGTGCCTGTTATGCACGCCATCTGGCTTTATTCTTTGTACTCGCTGGGGTTGCTAACAACCCTGCATTCTCATGTCCAGATCATGGAGTCTGGACCATAACCTTGCTGTACCTGATCAGAGTGCGCAGCGGGAGCGTGGGTTAGCAGTTACCTATCTGGACCCTCTTCCTTCCCGCCTTTTCTTGATCGGCTCGCCAGATTTTCATCTTGCCACTCGTGAGTACTTTCCAGTATTTCATATTGTGCATCCTGCTTTTGTGCTTCTCAGTCATCATATATTCTTCAGATTATTATATCATGCCTTGTGATAACTGTACTGTTGTTATTATTGCTGGATTGTATATTACCACTGTGCTTCCGCACTCTAGTTCCTGTCTGTATTGATGCTTAGCGTATGTACGTTAGGGTATTTCTGACCTTCGTATATACGTCGCAGTAACGTCTCCGTACCCACCGGATCGGGGCGTTACAGGGTGGTATCAGAGCCTAGGCTCTCACATCCTCGGTACAATGCATGAGTCGTGGTTATACAATCCAACTGCAAGTACAAAGTTATCTATTCCCTCTTAATCATCCTTTCCTTAATTCTTGGAATCTCTTCCATCCTTTTTCTTTTCCAGTTCCTTTCATTCTTATACCAACTCAAGATATGGATAAACTGGTAGGGTAGCAGCAAGACAGATGTGGTTCATTATTATTACTGGTATTCTTTGACTCTGGTGCATCACCCGGTCTTATATTGAATGGTCCTTCAGCCTCACATTCTATTCTTGTACTTATGGATATATCATGGGAAATCAGCATAGCAAGTGGGGTAGTCATCACTTATGTAATCAGACAGACCGTATCATTACATGAGGGACATCGGTATGGAACAGTATTTCAGATTTAGAGCTTCTGTCGGACAGGGTTATGGAGACAACATTCGGGACTCGTTTCGATTATTGTGATTCTTGATCGTGTTCTCAGAGCCGCCAACTTCTGGCAGTTTTTATTGATTTGATGGACTACGGACACCGCTAGCCTCGCCAAGCGAGGGTTGTGTTCTAGTCACCCGTGGACCTAACCGGGTGTGGGCTTTGCTGCACCCTAGTGCTTAGCATTTAGCGTTGTGTTACGCGCTGGCTTCGCTGCGTGAGCTCCACCATGTGCGAGCCTCGCAGAGCGTTAGCTCCGCTGCACCCTAATGCTTAACGCCTGAGATGTGTTACGCGATGGCCTTACCTAGGCTTGGTTCCGTCCGTGGCTAGTCCCTCCAGTGCTTTGCACTTTAGCCGTTCCTCGGACTTCTTCTGCCTTGTATGTTTTCATGGATCTGATGTACAGGGTTTTCTCGCTATATCTGAGCTATTGCCATGATCCGTTTGAATGATCCATTCGGCCAACCTTGCAGAGATTGAGTATTCTTTAATGTTTCATGTGCAGTCGGGTTATCATTCAGAAGTCAGTCTTCAGAATTCTCCATGGTTATTCTATATTCTTCGCTATGTCTTTCAGAGATTGCAATGCCCAGTATTCAGGAATTCTTAATTATTGGTCTTCTTGATTCATGCTCAGTATTATCCGAGTTTTCTTTATCTTCGGTATTCTGGAGAAAGAGTGTGTATGCAGTATCAGTAATTCTACTATAGATTCCTTGTCAAGGACAGCTTCATGCCATGCGGGACTTTATATTATATTATGGATTTCTATGGATTTTCAGAGATTTTATATTATGGATTTCAGCACTATGGATTTTTATGGGTTTATCAGCTTTGCTTCGCAGTCCGAAAGAGCAGACATCAGTTCAGTATTATTATGACACCGTCAGAGGATATATATGGTAGTAGTGCAGAGATGTCTCAGTCTTGGTTTATCATTCAGCCAATTAGTGGGTATTCCCCTCAGTTACTCATATCTTGATTGGTATAAATCCTCATTCCTATTCCTTTTGTGTTCATCCTCCCCTTATCGAAATTTCGAGGACGAAATTTTTGTAAGGTGGATGGAATGTAACACCCCGTTCTGGAATACGTACGTAGATACGTATTCTGATTTTTCTAACATATTTCTTTGATTTATCTTGTATTTGTTTTTGTTTTATGATTATTAGTGTGATTGTTTTCTATTGGATTTGGATTCGTGGACTCGGAGTCAGCCGTAGTCTGAACCGGGGGCCCGGACCTAGTGCATTGCTTGAATTGGCATTCTGGTAGTCCGATTTGACCGATTTCAGTTTTAAACATCGTTTTCCAATATTTTAGATTTTTCATGATTTTCTGAAATTTTTCAGAATTATTTGTAAAATCTCCAAAACCGGTGTTGGTCGGCATCGCTGACTGATTCCCGGATTTTTAATTTTCAAATGGGATTGAATTTTCAAAAACGGCTTTCAGATTACATCTTAGAATATCATTTTCTAACTAAAAACATTTTTTAGAATTTTTCAAAATTTATCAAAATTTGACCGATTCTGGCGTCGGCCGGTATCGCCGGAAGATTCCAGGATTTTTATTTTGAAAACTACATTATATTTTTCAAATCCGATTTCACCAAGCATCTTAGAATAATATTTGCTATTTTTGAGAATTTTTCGGAACGATTCTGAAACAGTCAAATTTTCGCCTTATTAAAATAATAATATAATTTGTCGTTCTTTCTTTTTCTTGTTTTTCCCTCTCAACTTCTCTACTTATTACTCCCAGAATATTTTATCAATTTTATTATTTAATAAAATATTTATTTATAAATTTTTAACTATTTCTTTTCATCTCTTTTTAATTTTTTAATTTCTTTTCACTTTCTTTCTTTTCTTCTTTACTTTTCTCCTCCTTCACACCAACTCCCATCTCCTCAACACCCAGCGCAGCAAGGGGAGAGCAGGGCATGGTTTGAGCAGTAGACAACCACCCCCTTTCACCATCCCCATTTAATCATCTCCTTCTCTATTAAACCATACCTCTTCACACCATTTTCAAACAAAAAAAATCCAAATCAAATAAACCCACTTCATCTTCCACCTCCACTCACGCACCCACTCGGCCGCCGCCTCCACCATCACCACCGCCGCCTCCGGCGCCACCCTAGCCGCCGCCGCCACCGCACCCCCAACACCCCACAACCCTTCTCCAACTTCCCAACACCCCCAAATCACCACCACCATCTTCAATTTCACCCAAAACCCATCACCACCCACCTTCATCTTCTCCAAAATTCTCCCCCACCACCATCAAATTCTCCCCTCCAACTACTCCATCACCACCTCCTCCACCTCCTCTATCTCCCCAACACCACCAAACACACACCACCACCACCACAACCACCACCACCACCCATCACCTCCATCAAAACAACAACAACAACATCAACAAACAAATACCAAACACCTCCTCCCTCCTCTCCACCCGCGCGCGCGCCGCCCTCCACCCCCCGGCGGTGCCGCCGCCGGCAGGCCGCCGGCCACCCCACCCACCTCCTTCCTTTTTCTTTTACTTTCTTTCTTTCTTTCTTCTTTTCTTTTCTTTTCTTTCTTTCTTTCATTTCATTCCATTTCAAATCCCTAAATAAAACAAACTTTATCTCTTTCCTAAAATACCCCCACCTCTTTCCTCAAACTACTTCCTTCTTATTTACATCAATACCCTCCTCCTTTTAATTCCAAATTAATTTCAAAATACAACATATTTTCTCTCTTTCTCTTTCTCTTTCTCTTTCTCTCTCTTTTCCTACAAGTTTCTCTCTCCTCTCTCTCCTCTCTCATTCCCTCTTTAATATTTATATAAATATTTATAATTATATATTTTAATATATGTATTGTGGGCTTGAGGTTACTTGAACGGTTCGCTGATTTCCCAGATTTTAACCGGTATTTTACCCGGTTTCAGGCGAGTACAGTTCTTTTTAACATGCATCTATTTTATCATTATGATATTCCATGTTCCATGTCTAACAACTGTTATCCTGCTTTTATACATGATATGGGAGTTGATATGTATAACACCGACACTGATGTTACACCGACAATTGCCATGCTACATTTGACATATGATACTTGAGACCAGTACTTGCCATGCTATATTTGACACATGACACCGGATACCGTTATTTGACATGCTATGCTTGCCACATGATATATGACACCGTTATTTGACATGCTATACTTGCCACATGATATATTACACCGGTATTTGACATGCTATACTTGCCACCTGATATATAACACCAATATTTGTCATGATAAACTTAACACCTCATATATGACACCGGTACTTGCCATGCTATATTTGCACATGATACCTGACATCGATACTTACCATGCTATATTTGACACTCGATATATGACACCGGTATTTGACATGCTATATTTGCCACCTGATATATATATATAACACCTGACACCTGGCACCTGTATTACCTGGCATATTCAAGATTATTATGTGACCAGACATCTGACACTCCTGTACTCCTGTATCTCCTGTATCTCCTGAGCTCCTGTACTCCTGAACCCCTGAAAAAAGGTGACTCCTGATATTATACTCCTGTTAACTCTTGTAGTTGGATAATCATGGTTATACTGCATACACTTGTGGACATTATCTTTGGGCAATATAATAATAAAAATATTCACTTACACTGGGTGGGGGAAACTGATGGAAACCGGTTGATGTCATATTTATAATGGATATTTCTGAAGTGTCGTGTGGGGCGCGTAATGATAAGTCCCCGGAAGCAGTAGCCTGAATCTGAAGTGTCGTGTGGGGCGCGTAATGATAAATCCCCGGAAGCAGTAGCCTGTACTCCTGAGCATAGTCCCTAGCTGAGATGGGACCCACTATAAATATGAGCCATCAGATTTATCAGTTTCCAAATAATAACTCGTCTTATTCATAAGTGGATGTATGTGTGCCGGTTAGCACATACAAAAGCATATGAATCGGATGAATAACATAAAACAACCAAACAGTAGTAATGTTAGGAACGTGTGATATTTGGTCTCTCCTTTGTTCGGGTCCTGATACTCACATATCAGACTCGGGTAAGTTCTACAGAGTGCGAACTCTAGTACGGACTATCAGTGATGTGAGACGCTGGTAGGGAGGCGATTGAAATATCAGATGGTACTGACTATTATTGCTGGATTAATTAAAATGCTATACTTTTATATTCTCCAGTTTCAGTATTATGTTCTGAGTCGACACCCCGCATTATGACATGATATATGTGGCACAAGGATTATTACTGACACACCTTAGTTCTGTTACCCGGAGGGCAACTCAAGTTGTATGAACTCAGATGATGGTGACACCGTATATGTGGTATATAGATAAGGGTTTCCTTGTTTGGATTATCCCCTTGACGTATCACTCCATGAATCCATAATCTGAGATTATATAACTAGTTTTGTCCATATTTATATTTATCATGTGTTTAGTGTATTTATCACATGTTGCCATATTTGTCGCATGATTATGTATACTTATGCTCTCTATACCGTTTTCCATGCATGTTTTCCGATTCAGATTTACTGATATACATGTATTTACTTGATCTCGGATTTACTGTCATTTTCCTTTTATTACTTGTCATTTCCTGTACCTGCATGCCTGGACCACGTCACTTGATCATGTACACGTGTGCCTGTTATGCACGCCATCTGGCTTTATTCTTTGTACTCGCTGGGGTTGCTAACAACCCTGGATTCTCATGTCCAGATCATGGAGTCTGGACCATAACCTTGCTGTACCTGATCAGAGTGCGCAGCGGGAGCGTGGGTTAGCAGTTACCTATCTGGACCCTCTTCCTTCCCGCCTTTTCTTGATCGGCTCGCCAGATTTTCATCTTGCCACTCGTGAGTACTTTCCAGTATTTCATATTGTGCATCCTGCTTTTGTGCTTCTCAGTCATCATATATTCTTCAGATTATTATATCATGCCTTGTGATAACTGTACTGTCGTTATTATTGCTGGATTGTATATTACCACTGTGCGTCCGCACTCTAATTCCTGTCTGTATTGATGCTTAGCGTATGTACGTTAGGGTATTTCTGACCTTCGTATATACGTCGCAGTAACGTCTCCGTACCCACCGGATCGGGGCGTTACAAAATCTCAATACATTTCCTGCCTTCAAGCAAAACGTCACAATTTTCGTGATTTCTAGTTAAATAATTTCAAAGTTGCTCGCAGTGCTCACTAATAAAATATCAATCAAAATTTTCTCTTGGGGTCGAGGAACTCAGAACTGACACAATTTATAAATCTAATCTGCATTTATCATTCGTGTTTCACAATTTATTAAGTAATGTTATGTCTTAAATCTAACACTTCACAGAATTAATTAAGGGTTATTTAGATATATACCCCTCAAATCTTTAGTATTTACAAATTTACCCCCATAATCATTGATATTAGAAATTTACACACTATATTTTCTACAACTTATAAGTTTACCACCTTTTAGAATAAAAAGAGAATATTCCAATTTGATTTTGTTAACCCTTAATTTTTTTTTTATATAAGTGACTAAACCATCCTTGTTTAAAGGATTAAACCAATATCCCAACTTAAACCTATAGATTCATCTCCTTTCTACCTATTTCTCCTTCTCTACTTCTTTCTCTGATCAAACACATTTCTATTTCATTGACGTAATCAAAAACTCGCGTCAAATCATTTTCAGATGTGCTCCTTGAGAAATTTGAAAAAAAATTCCAAATTAATTAGAGTGAAATTTGAGAGAAAATTTGAAAGATTTTTAAGTTTTTTATTTTTTATTTTTGGGGCGGGGGTGGGAATGGGGGGTGGGGTGTTTGGGGGAAGAGGAGAGAGAAGAATGAAGACGGGGAAGAGGAACTAGAATTTTGAATGTGATAAAAATTGTGAAAAGGAAAGGAGGGCATAACAAGTAAAAAATTCTTAATTTAATTCAAAATCGATCTGAAGGTAAACTTTTAAGATCTAAAAAATTTTGAGGGTAAATTTCTACTATCAAAGATTTGGGGAGTATATATCTAAATAACCCATTAATTAATCATATCATTCGCTCAATTTAGCAAGTTGCAAATATTGCATTTCTCATGCTCGTTTCATGTGACCAACAATATACATATCGAACTTCTTAAATGTGGTTTATATTCTAAAGTTTTTCTCCGAGTTTTTTTTCTTTTTCTCTGCACTTTTCACAAATTGCCTCATATTTTCCAGAGATGCCAGATTGTAGCCAGAGCAATTTGTTGCTAATATGTGTGTGACTAGTGATGCCAGTAATATAAGGTCCGGCATAAGAAAAAAATGTCAAGTAGACTACGCATTAAAAAAAAAAACTGTGTTTCTTACACTCATCCATTACACCATTTTGATCAGACACCCACAACAGAAAGCAAAGTACTGTTAAGTAAAGTCAAATCAGAAAAGAACACTTACAGAGGATCCCATCATCATCACTTTCTTCTTCCAGCAAAAAGGATAGAATGATATTAGCATTATACAGTGAAATACAAACAAAAAGAACAGAAGAGAAAAGAAGGAATGGTGAAATACCCATTATCGTCATCATCAGAAGCAAGTGAGTCAGCTGCAAGGAGATAATATCAAGCATTAGATCCAGAAACATGAGTTCTCCAGCATCTTAAGAAAGAATCATAATAAAAGCCACTGGCTATATCACGTCTTTCACACACAAAACGAAGTGTTTCTCTGTATGAAGGGTTCATATCCATAATCTGACCACTTGGATGCATATGCCCGACGGCTGAAACAAACAGATCAATGCTAAAAGGTAGTATAGTTGAGAAATCGTAATCAAGATATGCAAGAGAAAGATTGGATTAAACAGCTATGAAATTCAAACTAACCTGATAATACACACATGCGGGTTAAGCCCATTGGTATCACCCCTCCCTCTCAAAGGGAAGTCCCAAGTTCAATCCCCACAGTTGTCGAATCGGGGGATTTAACTTAGATAATTAGTGATGTGTGTGTTGCTGGAGAGTGACCTCCATCCTCTTTCTCGAAAATATACCATTTTTCTTTAAAAAATACATTAGGAAATCAGCTAAAAAAATATAACCAGTAATCAAAATATGCATCCCAGATGGCTATAACTGCAACTATGTGCAGATAGCAAAGCATTACATTGAAAGCTAAGCTAAGATGACTCGTAGATCACTAACAGGAACATGCTAGTGTTAGAATAAATTGAACTACTATGTTTAGCTCAGACAGAAGTAACATGCCTTAACAACTCTCCCTCTCAACTTTATGATCGTTTCCAGGTATATAGACATGTTAATGCACACATGATCAAGTGTTTATGACACTACAATGGAGGTAACTATAAAGCATCGACAAACATTTACCCATTAATCAACAAATTTTAACTCAATGCTGTTGGAAATTTTATCCCTTTTTCCCTTTTAAATTAAAACATGCAATAATTAAAACTTAGCACAAATCAAATTAAATGTGTTTCAATTACTAAACATGCAATAAAATTAAAATAAAGAGTAAGATCGCTGGCCTGGGAGATGTAGTCGTGCGACACACTGCCCTAAAAGACAAATGGTTGGTCCTCTCGTTCGAAAGTCGAATTGGCCCCATCAACTAGCGTTAAAGACTCCTCCGGAATCACCAGCACCTAAGCTCAGACGCTAGCACCAGACCTCTACTCACATTCAGAACGATTGCCCAAAAATAAAGAAAAGAGAAGAAAATTTAATTTAGGCTGAAACCTTTCTCACGAAGAGTATACCTCAAAAGAAATTTCAAAGAGAGAGAAAAATGAGAAGTGTGAATTGAAAACTGAACTAAGTTTCTATTTATAGCCTTAGAACCCTAGTTGTTGTAACTCCATCAGAAAATTCAAGCAGTTGAGATATTTTCTCAACTGACTTAGATCCTGAGACTTGGTCAAAGTTGTTGGTAAAACAAAATTTGAAATGAAAACTTTTTTTCTTTTATTTTAATTCAAAATCCAATACTCTCCCCAAAAGATTGAGTTCCAGGGAAGACAGAATAAAAACAATATGATGTAAATAAATCAAAATACAAATCAGAAAATATAAAACACGAATAAGATTGGGCAACCTCATACTGTGGATTCAGGGTAAATAGCTTGCGGTCTTGAATTTACCCTTAGTGAATTCATCGCTACCTGAGAGACATAATGGACCACGCCTTAAATTAGGACTCTTTAACCAAATATTGATGAAAAACACATACAGTAAGTCCTCATCTATTAAGCGAGCGGGTTGAGGAGTTGAGGATTAATGATCATGCTCATAGTAACTGACTCATGAGAGTCTCTAGGGGTCAGCCCTGCCCCCCAACCGTGGCCATCACGGTTTCTCTCACGTAGGTAAGTCCTCCAATTGTACTATAATTGGATGTTATACCCTCTACACTATATGCATTGAACTTATTAAGAGTTTAACTCATCCTTACCTAGTTGTATCATAAGAGCATCGTTACCATAGAGAAGGGGTAGTAACTACAATGCTACATATAGAATACACATATCCGGGTAGATGCTTCACACGAGTATCACCAGTCCAGCTTATTTCTTCCACATTAAACCTCTTTCATGGAATTCCCACTGTCGATGAACTCTACTTTGGGCTTAACCACATCTCCCTCAATGATTCTAAGATCACATACCTAAAAAGATCCTCAGTCAGAATTACTTATGTTGTTAAGGGTCAAACAATGGCTTAACAACCTTAATTTCTTAAGTGGTGACAGTCAGAGATTTAACTCTTCATGATCACATTATTATGACTCTTGACACCCTTTATTAGACTTATAAAGCTTTTGGGTAATTGTCAGTATCTCCTCCCATTTAGAATCATAAGGTAGTTATAAAGTTTTCTTGTTGCCTTAGTTTTAAAACGAACAGATTACATCATGATGGTTTATGATAAAGCATATATTCATTGCATTTCATTATTCTAGTATTTAAAGTATATATGTATATACATATATTTAGTTTAATAAAGAATAATCAAGAAATTTATGATTGTAAAAATTATTTTAATACACACTTAGTGTCAAAGTCTATCTAAAATATAGTTTAAGCATATATTTATCAAAACTTTAAGAAATGTACATGTACTACTGGAAAATATTTATTATCCATTCTAGTCACCCTATTAAGACATTGATGATGCCCCATATTGGATTTTAGTACCCTATAAGATGGTTGCAAATTGGTTCCTTACCAGATAGCAAGACATCCTAATTTGCCTTGCCATTTATATTCTTAATAGTATCTGAATTTTCGTCTTGGACAAATCATCATTGTCTTATTTAGTGATTAGGATATAAAATTTAATTTTTTTATTGTACATGCAATTTTATTTTTCACAAATAATACATGCATATAATGTATGCAATATATATCTTTTATTTTAAAAAATATGTCACATTTAAAATCTTCAAAGAAATTTAAATAATTTTAAAAATATTTACAATTAATAATAAAAAATTATAATACCCTTTCTGACGATATAAAGTCTTCAAAGAAAGGCTTGAGTGCATGACTATGTAAAATGTGGTAGTCACTTAAAAATATTTTAACTATAAAACGATGCACTCATAATTTCAAATTTTCAAATTTAATATATATATACAATTTAATTAAAATTTGAGGTTTAATATTTTCACAACTTAGATAAGATTTTTTCATAATTTTATTATTGTTAAAATCATAAATATACTTAAATAGAAGATATATAATTTTTGATAGTTATGAATATATATAATTTTAATATAAAAAGTGAACTCTATAGAACTTGATATAATATCAATTATATCTTATTACTTGAAAGCTATTAATGAAATAAAATAAAATATATAATTTTATCACTTAAAAAGTGGGAGATTATAATTTTTAAAGACCAAATTGAAGTTTGATTTATAAGGAGTCCAATATATTATATCATAAGAAAGTCACTTATATTTTGGCAACATAACTTTAATTGATCCCAATTAGATTTGGATAGGGGCAAATTTTGCACATGACTATGATCTTAATTAACATATACATTTACAAGAACTAAAATTATAAGAGTTAAACTAGTAGAACAGGTAGATATAATAGCTGAAGGATCCATTCTCTATGAATTCTTATTATTCCCTTTATCAGATTAACATGAAGAATTTTCACTATATGCCCTATATGCCCCATACACCAAAAGAAGAAGCACACCATGAATACAAAGAATCTTAGCATTCTAATGAGTAACTGGAGAGTTATTGGCATAACATCTATCTATCATTAAACAAAAATAACCTTTTAGAATAGGATACCAAACATTTTATTGATTTGAGCCAATCAAAATAAAAAATGGCATCTGTAACCATTAAGAAAATACCTAACAAAAAGACTCAAGTATCAGAAGGCAGTGACATAACCATATATACTTGAAATTTGTACTGTGTTAACTGTTAAATCTGTTTTTAGCATTTACGTAGGGAAATCAGCGGCAGAATAAAGTAATTAGGACTAAAGACATAAGAAACATTTTTGGCTCCACAAATTGCCAGCTTCTTGAAGGAGAAATAAGACAATGACAATAAAGGTGAGGGCCCTTGTAATTATGGAAGGCCCAAATTAGCAAGTCAAACGGAACATATTTATAGTTGAAGAGCAAATAACGATTAAAGCATTACAAAGTCCTACTTGATGGAGTCATACAGATTCTTCAACTTATTGGAAAGCCTTAACTAAAGCCACATTAATAAATTGTCGCATATAGATGACATTAATTTAAGTAATACCATTTGGTAACTTATGTTATGAAAATGAAGGATCACATTTTCACACATCTGAGCATTTAACAGTAAATTCAATGTATTAGATTTAACAAATATAACCACCTTCAAAGTATAACAACTAAGCTATTTGTCTCAAGTATTTGGGGTAGGCTACATGAACCAAAAGAGAATTACGCCGGATCGGACACATGGATCAGCTTTCTCCGCTCATTCCTATCGAGCAATATGCTTTCACTAAGACCTTTAGCCTTTATATCTTGTCATATTACCTCCACCCATGTTTTCTTCGGTCTCTCCTGCGCTCTTTTAACTTGCCATAAATTGATATGCTCTACTCATCGGACTGGCGCATCTGTAGGTCTACGCCGCACATGACCAAACCATCGTAGGCGATTTTCTCTCATCTTCTCTTCTAAAAAGACTACACCTATCTTAGCACGAATATCCTCATTTCTCACCTTATCTCTCCGCGTGTTACCACACATCTAACGAAGCATGCGCATCTCTGCTACACTCATTTTCTGAGAATGATGTCTCTTTATAGCCCAACATTCTGTGTCATATAATAAAGTTGGCATAATAGCAGTCCGATAAAACTTTCCCTTCAGTCATAACGGAATGTTACGATCACATAAAACTCATATTGCGCTCCTCCATTTCAACCAGCCGGCTTGGATCCTATGATTGACATCACTATCGATCTCCCCATCCTTTATATAATATAACTCAAGTACTTAAAATGACTGCTCATCGGTACATCCTGTCCATCTAGTCTCACATTACTATAATCTCGGATTTCCTGTTTACTGAATTTACACTCCATATACTCTGTTTTGGCCCTACTTAATTTAAAACCTCGAGATTCTAGAGTTTGCCTCTATAACTCCAATTTGGCATTTATCCCAACTCTCGTCTCATCGCCTAGGACAATATCATCAGCAAATAGCATGCACCACGGTATCTCATCCTGAATAGCTCTAGTAAGCTCATCCATCACTATGACAAATAAGAATGCAATTATGAATTAGTATTTCAAAGTATAATGCTGCAAAAGTACGAGTACAATTATGAATTAGTAATTTCAGTGACTGCAAATAAGAGTAGAAGAACTAATGCATATATCAGACCCATGATTCAGCATTATTTACCCTTCAAAGAAAATGACTGTTTAGTTATCTCAACTAGAACAACAGAAACCCATTATTGTTTAAAAATAGAAAATTCAGTTGCATAAGCTTCTTGGTTACTACTTACTAAGGTACAAAGTAACTGAACGATCAAGAGCATAGAAAGAAATTTGCTTAGAGTTCACAACTAGATCCCAATTTTTGCCTTAATCAAATCAGACTTTATCATTTGTCTAAGCCTAATAAAGTAGTAATCTGTAACTAGATCCTACTTTTTCTTACTCATCAAACCAATATTCCTAACACATGAGAATTTATTATTACACCTAATGAGAATAAATAGAGAACAAAACTACAGGCCTGTAAATGAAAGCTATTCAAGGCTGAGTTTCAGTGATCTCAAATAAAAACAAGAATTACCATATTTAACTCAGCTAAACATTTTTAAAAGGTAGAACATAAAAAAAGCTCACTGAAAATTAAAAAATAATCAGTCTTTTTCAAATTTCACGTTCAAATAACAGTTTTATAAGAATTTTATTAGGATAATAACTTGTAAGAATCAGAATAAAATTTTGTAAGAACTTTAATCAAGTAAAATTTTGCAAGAATTGAACTCTGTTTTTCAAAATAGATCTTTGCAAGAACTCAATTAGTTTATTTCTAGTAAAAAAAGATTAAGATTAATTCTATTACATGAACCAAATAAATGAATTAGTTCTTGAGTAAAAGACAAGAATCTTACAATTAAAAATAATTTGATTTGCAAGAAATCAATTTTACAAAATGTGATGGGTGGATTATTAATTGCTAGTAATATTAGGAATTATTTTATAAGAAATTAAAATAGTAAGAACTTTGTTAATTTTTTGCAATAATTTTAATCAAAAAATTTGCAAGAATCTATATGATAGTTTGTAAGAAAGATCTTAATCTGTTTAATTTGCGTGAAGTAGAAAATAGATTAAAGAAATCCTTTGTAAGAATTGGTTAAATAATTAACTACTCGTAAGAATATAAGAATATGCTTGTACTTATTTAGATAACTATTTTATTGCATAAAATAAGTGTTTTACAAGAAATAATAATTAATTAATTTGCATGAAAATTAATTAACAAGAAAACTTTATTTGTTTTCTAGATTGTTGGAAATTTTATCTCTTTTTCCCTTTAAATTAAAACATGCAATAATTAAAACTTAGCACAAATCAAATTAAATGTGCATCAATTACTAAACATGCAACAAAATTAAAATAAATAGTAAGATCGCTGACTTGGGAGATGTAATCGGGCGACGCACTGCCCTAGAAGACAAATGGCCGGTCCTCCTATCCGAACGTCGAATTGGCCCTGTCAACCAGCGGTAAAGACTCCCCCGGAATTACCAGTAACTGGGCTCGGACGCTAGCACCAGGCCTTTACTTAGATTCAGAACGGTTGCCCAAAAATTTTTAAAAAAAAGAGAAGAAAATTTAGTTTAGGTTGAAACCTTCTCACGAAGAGTAGGCCTCAAAGAAATTTCAAAGAGAAAGAAGAGAAAATGAGAACTGTGAGTTGAGAACTAGGGTTCTATTTATAACCTTAGAACCGCAGTTGTTGTAACAATTCCATTAGAAAATCTAAGCAGTTGAGATTTTTTTATCAGCTGACTTAGATCCTGAGACTTGATCAAAGTTGACTTTATAAAACAAATTTGAAATGAAAATTTTTTTTTCTTTTATTTTAATTCAAAAATTCAACAAGTGCCTAGTCCCCTAGCCAATGCAAGTACAGGCATACAGATTGGAGAGGTAATCTAGCTGGGATTATGGTGTAGCACAAACTAATTTTCAGTAAATAAAAAAAAAGCATGATATTTTATCAACCGCTACCCATTACTTTTTATACACACCAAATTTCATAGAAAATTCTGAGCAAATAAAACAAGAAACTCCCGTCAGGAACTATGGTCCCATAGAGTTCAAGAGTGAAGGTAAATACCTCGCCTTGGGCCCCATTGGCCGAGAAACTAAATACGCCCTGAGGCTCGCTCCGGAGACATCCTTAGCATCTGGCAACGAGACGGTCAAGTAAACCTTATCGGATCGCTGCGCCCACAGAACTTCCGGTTGTCGACTGAAACAAAAATAATAACGAAATAAATTCCGATCAAATGAAAATTTAGGGCTTTGATGATACCTGCAGTGAAAGGGCTACTGTCCGATCAAATGGAAAACTACGATCAGTAAATATTTTCTATTTCTAGTTCTAGTAACCAATTAAATTGGGTGAAATAGTAGAAGGAGGAGAGAGAGAAACAGAGTACGATTACCTCGTTTTGGTGAAATCTTGAAGGAGAAGAGAGGAGTGAAGCCCAGAACAAAGGACGAGGGGAGAAAGGGGAGAAAAAGAAGAGAAAAGTGAGAGTGAGCGCGGCAAGGAGGCGTGAATGGTAGGGCCTGTTAGTCTGCTCGTAAGTTGGGCTTAGATTTGGGCAGAATCCAGCCAGGACCCGATTCTGGCCCGATCCGCGGGGAGGAAGAAGAAAATCGCTAAATGGGCTACAATTTTCTACTGGGTGCCATGGCTATATAGGCCCACATGTTATTCTCTGCTAGACCCAGCTGTAGTTTGTTTGTTTGTTTGTTTTTTTTTTTTTCAATTTCCCCCCTCCCCTCTTCTTGGAAAGATATGTAGGTTTACATTATAAGTCCAAGTGGAGAAAGAAACAATGTTTTTAGCAAGGAGGAAAAAACTTTCATGTCTCACAATAAGATCCTCTATGGAACTGTTAGTAACCTCTATACACAGCTTTCGTATTCACGTGAATGAGCCTTTGTGAACTTAAAATCAAGTCTAGCGGCCTCCGTACGTTACAAATTTGAATCATTGTGTGATATGCCTTCTAATGCATCTGCAAACTTTAGTTCAAAAGAAACCCTCGCCTGCCACAGGATAGGGAGATTCTACCATCCGAGAAAGAAAGCAAAATGCTGCTTGAACAATACTCATTCTAAAAATAATAATAGAAATAATGTGAATGTGTGATCTGAAAAACAAATAAGATATGAGAGAGATAGAAACGAGAAATTGTTGGTGTTAATATATGTACAAATATTAAAAATTCTATATTCTTTTATGTGAAGGTCTTTTTAGAACTTACTACAAAATATATATTTTTAGGAGATTTGCAGGAAAATAGACAATATATAGATTTTGTGCTTTCAAATGTTTATGGGGCCTAAATCATATGAAAAGCGGGTGGGAAATTTCATTCTTGAAGGACGGCTTGTGGTTTTAGTAGCCCTCCACCTTGCCAGACAAAAAATATTTGAAAAAAACTAAAAAGTGAAAATACTTTATAAATTTTTAATAGATTTTTTATTTAAATTAATAAAATGATATTCCATGGTGAAAAGGATAGTTTTTCTTTTTCACCTTTTTTTTTTTCTTTTTTTTAACATTTAACAAGAACAGAAAAGAAAAAGAAGAAGGAAAAAAAAAAAAAAAAAGATAGTAACAACGATTGACGGCACATTAGCTGAAAACCTGCATTTTTTGCTCTAACTTGGCTACAGTCTAATATGTTATGAAGTTTATTCACATAACTATTTTATCTGTTTGAGGGCAAAAATCAGCATTTCTAATCATTATAAACAGTTGAATACAGTTCAAATCCAAAACAATAAACTAGGAATAATATTATCATCCCCAATTCAACATATTCACCTACTCCTAAGAAAACCTATGCGCATTAAGAAATTATGATACAAGTATAAATTCATAATACTATAATCAAAATTACAAGAATAAAACTTTAGAAAAAATGTTCAATAAGTTAATTAAATTAGAAACACAAAAACACAAAAAGAAGAGAAATAGTAGAAGAATAGACCTTCGAGATGTTAAAGGTCTTAGATCTCCTTCCTCGCCTTTCCTAACTTCGTGATTTGCGCAAATTTATTTCTAAATTTGATTCAATTCATGTTGATTTTAGTTTTTTTTTTTTTTTTTTTTTTTTTTTTTTTGAAGCAAAGTTGCTTTTAATTGTAATTAAATTCGCATATGCTATTTTGGTATGTTTTTCTGTTTATAATATACCTTGACTTTTATCTGGTCACTATTAGCTTAAATAAGTTGTATTATTATTAATTCTTAATTATTTTCTTTTATATATCTATCAGATTTTTGGACTGTGTACTTTTTGTCGGCTTGCAAATGATGCTGAATGTGTGTTTTTTTTAGTTTCTATATTTCTATTTTTTGACGCCGAATTTTTGTTTGTTTGTGAAATGCCAAACTACGCTTGCACTTTTTATAGCGTACTTTTGCCCGTGTGAATAACTAACAATGGATAGACGTAGACGATCAAGCTAAACTTTAGGAAATTGCGGTTCTAAAAGCTTCAATATTTAATGAAGTTATAGATTTGAAAACTGTTTATTTGATCCCTAATTTAAAGGGAAAATAAAAAGCTTTTGCGATCGTTTGAGAGAAACAAAAGATAAGGTAGACTTAAGATATTTTCTTTAAAAAAAATATATAAAGTCAGATAGTGCTCTGCTCAATCCGAATGCAAAGGCACATAATAGATCAATCACGAGTTATCCTTTAATAAAATCAATTGTTGTTAAATGTGTACTTTTAGGCTCTGTTTATTTCCTTAAAGAGAGAAGAAAAAAAAGAAGGGAAGAGAATAGAGAAGGAAGAGGGGAAGCTCCCCTCTTCTTTAATTGTTGTTAGGAGATTGGAAGAGAGAGAAGGAAAAGAAACGCGGGAGCCCCTCCCCGTCATCAACTGTTTTTGAGTGGAAAAGAGGGAGCTGATAGAAGAGGCCCTCTTCCGCCGCCCGCTAAATGCCAAAGAGAGCTAGGTCTCTCTTCCCATCTCTTCCCTCCAAGTTCCTGCAAAACAAACATGGCTTTGGAAGATTTTTTGAAACTAGAAATTTGAAGAGAGACCAAACAGTGTAAGAGTATTATGTCATAGTTTGACTTCACGATGTTTGGAGACCGCTAGACTTTAAATAGTGATTACGATGTGCGAAATTGTGCACCAAGATTACTAGTAGTATTGTGGAGGTTATTGTGGTGATCATGGTGTACACTAAATGTTTCCTTTTTTTTTTTTTTCATGAGGGTATTTTTTCTGTTATGTGAGATGTTTTTTTTTTTTTTTTCAATTTAGGGTGCCTAACCCTTTTCCCAAAAAAAAGAAAAAAAGTTTGAGACCCTGAGGGTTGTTCCCGCAAATTTTCAAATTCAAGGTTTATACACACAACTCTATGTTTCATTTTAACTTGAAAAAAAAAATCATGATTTCAAAGACTTTGTTGTTAAACTAGGTCAGATGTAAAGTATGTGTTTGTTAAATTGTAAAAGTTCACAAGTCACAAGTGACAATTGTGACTTACGACTTATGATTTGTTGAACCGTAAGTCATAAAATGTATTTGCAACACTTACGATCTACTTGTAATACAAACAGTTAATTTTATGGTTATGCAAATCTCACTTGCAACCCACTTGTATAACAAATAGTTAATGTTGTGATCATGCAAATTTATATCGCTGACAGTTAATTTTAATGACATTAATATTTTTTATTATTAGATTATTTTTTTTATATTATGAGAATTTTTTTATTATTACTAGATTACATATAATTAATTGATTATTTTTTAATAATTTAATAATTTTTAATATTAGGGTCTTTTGCGTTAAATTATTTTTTATTTATTAGTTAATACATTTACTTTTAAATATTTTTAATATTTACTATTTTATTTTAAATTATTTTTATTTAATATATTATATTTTTAATAAACTTAATTCAGTTTTTAATTACGTAATATTTTTAATTTTTGCTAATTTTAGTATTTATTGTCATTTTAAAATATTTTTAAATAAATAAACAGTTAAATTTGTGTCAACTTTTTTACTTATAACATATACATTATATTACGACAATCAAACATCATAAATCATAATACATTTTTTCACTTATAATTATATATTATCAATCAACAAACTTACTTTCATGTAACTCACTCGTGGCTATAAAAAAAATTTATGACTTATAACTTACAATAACTTACAATAACCAAATAGGCCCAAGAAGGAAACGAGAGTTTTCAGGCAACTAACGTGGGTCATGTATTCTTTCTATACTTAGCGCTGATCTCCATTGCATATCTGCAATAAGTTAAGAATACAAGGTGTAATATAAAAAGATCCAAAAAAAAGATAAAGACTTAGCTACTAGGTAAATAAAAACATAAATAATAGATGGATATTGTTTTGTTCCCATAGTGATGTGAGTTTTCGGTTCTCTTTCCTTCTCGTCGCTGTCCGAACTAACTCTGGCGATCCGGCCGCCGCGCCTCCTCCTTGCCCTCCGCCTCCTCGTCTTCCTGATTCCGCCGCCGTACGCGTTCGCTTCCACCCCAATGCTCTCGTCCTACATCAGCTTCTGAATCCGATCTCTTATCCCTTACCGCAATTAGATCTCGATCGATCTCGATGGAAGGAGGCGGAGGCACGCTATCGGAGGTGTACCAGAGCGCTCGGAAGCTGCTGCTGCGGGCGAGGGACGGGATCGAGAGGCTCGAGCGGTTGGAGTCGGCCACGTACTCTTCGTCGTCTTCGTCGTCGGGTCCGGCGATGGGGATGGGGTTGGATTCGCCAGAGCTCGCGTTCGGGATCAAGAAGGATATAGGTCAGATCCAGTCGCTATGCGCTGACATGGATCGACTGTGGCGGTCTATTGCGTCCAAGGGACAACGCGATCTCTGGAAGAGGTAATCTTGATTCTGCTTTTCTCGATCTCGTCGCAGTTAGATTTCTGTTTTTCTTGTCATTCAATATGAATTTTTGAGTTTCTAATGTGAGTATGTATGAGAATTAGCGTTCTTTGTTCCCTTGTCTTAAAGGATGAAACTTGCAGGTTCTCACCAACAAATTTTGGGTTTTTGAATTATATTCTTGAATTGGGACTCTATTTCTGTGTTCATGTTGTTGATTTGCTAAATTTTGGTGAGTTCTTGGCAATGGTTTATGTAGAAAGACTGTTGTAGTACTAGTTTTCTGCAACACAGATAAATTGGAAACTGATGCAACATCAAGTGATTGCGGTAGTTAACTCATGTGTTCTTAGTAGGAGTTAGTATGAGGTTGTTTATCAAAAAGAGTTAGTATGAGATTTTATGGTTGTTTGTTTTGCTACTGAAATTCAGATATGTTATGCCATAATGCTAGACTCATGTAACATTTCATGGCTCACCGAGTCACCAATCTGAGGTTAGGAAATTACGGTTCATTAGATTCCGTTCTAATGCCCTGCTTCCTTGGGTAGGGTGTTGCCAATTTTTCAGCATATATATTTACTGGCAAGTTTTTCCTTTTTTTGAAGAGTAAAGTTTGCTCAAAATTAGCGGGATTAGCCCATTGGTAATCCCCCTCCCACTCAAGGTGGAGGTTCCAAGTTCAATCACCGCAGTTGTCGAATGGGAGATTTAACTTGGGTAATTAGTGATAGGTGCACGCGCACATGTGTGTATAGGTTGGAGGGTGACATCCATCTTGTTTCTCGGGGAGTGGGGGGGGGGGGGGGGGGCGGTATGCTCGAATACTCCAGAGTCTAAACTAGTTACAGAGATTGAAAAGATTGCCTATGTTATATTTCAGAGAACCATAATGACGAGCGATCTTTATGCTTCCTTGTTTTTTGAGACATTCTGCCACCAAAACAAAGGTTCCTTTGCATTCACATGTTAATGCAATGTTCAATTGATGGAGATATTGTGAATTTAGTATACATGAATATAAACATTCGTGGATGCCTGACTGCTAATGCATTTGAATTTTTGTAGTTGTAGAGCCAATGACCTCATATTGATCTGAAATAACTAGTGAAGAGACATGAAAATATCATTTGATCAATTTATTGACTCCATTTAAGCATGAGAAATTTATAGAATGTTCATTTTTTAGTTTAATCGTGGATCTCCGATACGTCCTAAATATGATCAAGTAATGCATGATTTACTTTTACTTTTTACTTAGTCTACACTATGTCATTATCATGACTTTATGAACCAGAGGTCTCCAATTAAGTAATTTGGAGTTTGGACACATGGTTTGTTCTAGTATTTTGGGTTTGAATGATTGTGAGGTCTCTTGTCCTAACTCAAAAGTAGAGGTGGACGGAGCAGATTCTCAATTATATTAAAACCACTAGTTTGTGTTCCTTACATTAATAGACTTATTGTGAAGGGGGTTATTTGATGTGGGAGTGAATGAGTATTCTAAAAGGTAGGTACTTATCCTTTGTATGGTTGGGTGGGCATGGAGACATTAAGTGATCTTTCAACATGAAAGGCTTCATATCGGCAGTATTTATGTTATAGAAGGAAAGGTAGAATTTTTTATCTTTATTTTACTTTTTGACTGTTCTTGATCTTTACATATGTGGCCTAGATGTGATCCATGATCCACGTGTGGTTGAACATGTACTGTGGAAGTGCCCTTCAAAATTGAAGACTATGAGGAGCCTTCCGTGCACATTTTCCTAAACAAGCACCACAAACCCAACGCAAACCCCCCCCCCCCCCCCCCCCCCCACAGCCAAAAAAAAAAAAAAAAAAGGTGCGCACACACAAAATTCCCGCCCCCCCCCCCCCCCCCCCCCCCCCCCCCCCCCCCCCCGCAGGGAAAAAGAAACTCCAACTAAACCTACCCCCCAACAAAGGTGAAGACTGGCCATGGCAGGTTTCTTCATATCAGAATTTCCTACATAAGATGCAAGCATAATCTAGGATATTGTTCCATGGATAGATTGGTGGGAGTCCTGGAAATAAGGGAACATGGAAATCTTAGCTTTAAACAAGTGCACAAAAATTGTTTTCACATATTTAACAGGCACTTAAATATAAGATCATGGATTATAGAGTTTTGACCTATAAGGTCGAAGATGATACCTCAATTTCTTTATCTTTTGTTTAGAAGCTGCAGAAGAATTTGTCATTAGACTAAAGGATGAGACCAAATCCTTTGTCATCATGTAGAATCATAGGTCAATGGGTCATTCTGTCTAAAAAAAAGAAAAGAAATAGAAACACTCAATTTCCATTACACAAATACAGATGAATTTCTATTGTGACATGGTTATAACACTATACTGTTCTATAAATTATAATTATCAAACTGAAGCAAAATATTGTTCGATGATGTATCATATTTGTGCTATGTTTGGCTCTTAGCTTCCATTGTGCCTAAAAAATTGAATATAACTTTGCAGCAAATCTATCATGATATGTTCTGTCTCTTCTTGTAGTCTTTTTCTTAACATAGAGGAATTGGGAAGACACCAACTATTCTTTTAGAACTGTGTTACCTTCTCTTATCCTTAGATTCTGTGGCCTTGAACTTAGCACTGATTATGAGACAGTTGATGGCGGATTCATAGAAACTCAGAAAACTTCTTCAAATCTTTCATGGAATGGAAGAAAAAAATAGCGGAAGAATGAATGGAAGAAATATAGAAGAAAATAAATAATGGAAGAAGGAAAACCACAAAATCTAGAAACAATTCAGTTGTTGCCCAATATATGAATTATGTACCCGGCAGAAAGATAAAAGTGATGAGTTCAATAAGCTTAAGTTGATTGTTCATTGGATATACATGACAGATATTATCCAAGCGTTTAGTCAGTGTATAGGGGTCTTATAACCCCATGTTGCATGAAGTTCAATCCGCATTATGGGTAAAGCAGAGGAGATGCAAGTTATGTTCAGAACTAGAATATGAAGTAAATGATAATGGGATGGTGTTAGAAGCTATGGACTTGTATATTCTCAACTTATGTTGTTTTCCTATACTGATTTCTAATCATGTTCTTAATTGCCCAAGGTTCTTGACTAGCAGAATGATTGGTTGTATGGCTCTGTTATAAAATCATTTCCTTTCAACTTCACAGGTTTTCTATAGTGATCCTGCCGGAGACACAACTCAACTTTAACCATACTGATTTGATTCTATTAACATCCTTCCCTATTGAGATGAATAACTCCTGATATAGTGATTGTAAGTAGTGAAATTATTATCTCTTGCCCATCAGTTTGAACTATAATGTTGTTTCTTCTAATTTTGCGGAAGTTATATTTCTTTCATTGTGAGCTGTACCCACATTTCTTCTAGTTTCACTGAAGGTACATTTTGTGTATTCTTTTCATCCTGAAGTCTGAATATTTTAGGTTCTAAAGCCTCTCTTAACCTTTCTACTTTAAAATTTTTACTACCCTAGTTTTATCAAGCAATTCAATTTCATCAACAACGAAAAAAATGCACCATAACTGGTTTTACTGCTAGAGATAACTAAAGCACGAATATGTGCACTAAATGCCAATCCTAGACGCTGGGTTATTTGGTGGGGAATGGGTGTCTTCCCTCTACCACTATAATAGTCAATTGTTATATAACATTTTTTTCTTTTCTAAAACCAACAGCATAATCTTCCTAATCAGTATATCCTAAACTTTTTTCTCAATTTTGCTACTCATTATATCTTTTCCACCAATCATCTTAGTAAAGTAAATAGCTTCTTATAAAAACAAGCAAATGGTGGTTTGTCATAACCAACTTGTGCTGAAGTTTTATGTAATGGTAGAACTTGCAAACCAAACAGCCCAGTGGGAGTTCATGTTGGTGCCGATCATGCAAAAACTTGGTCAATTCTTGAGTAGACCGCTTTTGGCCTTGTGTCATGCTCTGAAAGTGACCCAAGTTTGATCGTGAAAAGGCTCAGATAATATGCTTCCTCATGCTGAATCACCTAGTTGCATCCTCTCCATCATTCACACATCATATAGTCTGCTTTATTTTAATTTCCTAGCCATTCTGCAAGATATATGGTTAATATTTATCATATTTTGTTACATGTGCTTACCAAAACTTTTAGCTGTTTAAGGTTCTGAACCAAAACATGCAAAATATGGTTATTTGGTTTCTGATGCGTGTTCAATGTTTTGTCTTGGGTCAGAAAAGTGGAACAGGTAATGGAAGAGGTCGATTCCTTGAAAGAAAGCTTAAACAGACTTTCAATGCGCCAGCAGAAGCGGACGCAGGAAGCTAAAGAGAGGGCAGAATTAATCGAAAGAGCGGTACATGATCTTACTTTCGAATAGCAGTCAATTGTTTTTGGTGCCCCATTACAATGATCTTGCTGGTGCCCACTATACATCATCCATGTATTGGGCCTGCTAATTTAACAAATGTATGTTTCAGCTGTTGGCTTAACTTGATCATATATGTAGCTAAAACATGATTATGTTTGCAGAATGGGGAAGGTGAACACATTATGAGAATTTTCGATGATGAAGCTCAAGCAATGCAGTCAGCCCGCAATTCACATATGATGCTTGAAGAAGCCTATGCCACTGGAGTAGCTGTTCTTTCCAAGTATGCTGAGCAGAGGGATCGTCTTAAGGTAAGCATGAGTGGCTCTACCTCCACTCCTTGTCAATAGTATCTTATGCCATTCATTTTGTCTATACTTGAAAGCTAGAAGCTTTGCATTTCTGAACCAACCACTTCCATGTTTCCTTTTGAAGTTGGAACTTAGAGAATACAGAAAAAGCTAAGCTGGGTTGCTTTATAGTCCCACGAATGTTGATTCTCTTGTGCTGACTTTGCTTAATTATTTTGGTGCAGATAGCGCAAAGGAAAGCTTTGGACATTCTCAACAGAGTCGGGCTGTCCAACTCTGTGCTAAAGCTCATTGAGAGGCGACATCGTGTTGATAAGTGGATTGCATATGCCGGTATGATAATTACAGTCATGGTGGTGTGTGTGTTTTGGAGGTGGACCCATTGATATTTTATCTCATTGGCCTCGAAAAACATGCCAGAATCTCATCATATGTGGGAGGAAATGTAAGAAACAAGATGAGAAGATTGCACTCTTTTGTTCTATAAATATAGTTTTGTTGTTGATAAATACAACATACATGCTATCGTTTTTGCATTGTTGCTTGAAACAATCAATCACGCGTCGTTTAAGTAGTATTCTCTCTAACAGAAAACAACAATTTTGCTTGTATTGTGATTCATTTATCATCAGGCAATTCTAATCGGCCCCACAGAGTACTGTTGTTTTCTCTTGTTCTAATTGTAATAGTTTTCTCCATAGTGGAATAAGATTTTGCTAGCTTATTGTGATTTGCAATGATCATCTGTGCCGAAAGCCTCAACGTAGTAGCCTTGCGAGCTTTAGTTATTGCGTGCAAAACCAGAAATATAATTGCGTCGTCCAGCTTAACACGATAATTCTTGATCATGGAATGCAAGTTGCTGCTCGCCGCAGATGAAATTTGCTTGGAGTTTTCGAATGAATAAGATGTCGAAAAGGGAAGAAAATTCCTTGGAGTCCCTTTTTTTAATCCTTCCCCTTTTGGAGAGATTGTTTTAAACCTCGTACAACCAGCCATTAAACATGAACCTTTTTCAGCGCTTCACTTGAATTTTGTCATGGAGACAGTTAATTCCTTGCTAAGCAAGACCATTCAGCACTTGATTGCCTCCACAAAAAGATGCTGATTTATGACTCCACCTTTTAGTTGTGAGTTAGTAACACCAAAAGAAAATAAATTGATTTCGTCCACGGTGTGACATCGACTCCTTGCAAATAGAGCACTATTCTACTTGACGAGGGAGCTCAGCTTTAGACGAAAAACTTTTAGTTGTACGGCATATAGCATTGTTAACTTACCAGTCTCCCTCTGATAAGCCATATATATCACACATTATATCATAAAAATCACAGACAACTTACTTTCGAGGGAAATTGGCTGAACTGAAATTTCATACTGTTTTGCTTTGATAAGCTGTAGCTGAATTATCAACTAAATAAAACACCAACGGTTGCCCAGATTCATTATTTAGACAACAAAGCATATTCACCTGCATTAGAGACCGAGAGATCATCAAGTTCGTATTATACCCAAGAATGCAAAATGCATACCCAGCTCCATTGGCTCAAATACTACAGTATGTAAAATGTAAATTGGAATAGACGCACTACTTGAATATATTTAAGTGGGATTTCACTCTCAACATTTGCAGAAGCTGGTAATTTGTTTTTTTGTTGCACATATATCCTCAGGTAAAATTTTAAAGACGGGGGCAGGAGATCCAGATGCTGCGAGCAAGTATATGTCTTTAGAGTGTTCCGAGAGGCAGATCTGAAAGATGTCCCAAGTGCTCAGCTGGGAAAAAGCCCAAAACAGTACTCAGGTATTGATAATAGACTAACTAGCAGAATCACCATAGCTTCTTTCTGACCCAAAAGAGAAGCAAGACACCCCGAGCACAATAGCAACAGGTGCCCACTTCCGAATCAAGGCCTGTAAAAGACCACCCACCACGTCAGTCAAAACCTTAGGCAGAATAGAAACAAGTGCAGATACAAGAAAGGTGAATGCCAATCAATTTTTGATACAAGAGCCTGTTTCCAAACAACTGCTGTACTGCATATACATGCTCACATCAGACAGAAGCGGATTATGCTCTTAACAGCCCAAACATCATACATGGTCCATGGATTAAAAATTGTCCGAGGGTTCACAACAGAATATGCATCACCAAATAATAGACATAACACATGCAGTGTTACTTTGAGCCTACAAATGTCGAAGTGTTGGGTGTCATTTAAGTGTCCAGAAAGAGGGAACCTCGGACAAAGGCCTGACAAGAGTCTTCCAAAACCGCCAAAATACTGACCCATAAATATTTTATATATTCGCATGAAACTCTGTCTGTTTTCCCGTGCATAAGGACTAATCTAGTTATTTCTAGAGTTGACAAGTTTTGTATGGAGCACCAACAACGAACTACCAACAGTGCACCCACCCAAAGTAAAATTAAAAAAAATGAAAGAAACCCCACCACACACACACAGCAGCAGCAGCAGCAGCAAACCCTGTCTGCCCGTGAAACCCCAAATTGCAATCTGATTGTGTGTTCCAAATTCGTGGTAACTTCCTTATCTGGATCACTGGCCCAAGAAATAAAAGAAAGAGCAATAATGACCAGTAGATTCAATGAAATATTTCGATGTATTTTGTCTACTATTTAACATTTTCTTAACAAACTTATTTTTTGGTGTTCAAGACTTGAACTAGGGCTTTAATGTTCAGAGTTGGAAGTTTGATTGTTTAATGTATTGTTATAATTTTTTTTAATTAAAGTAGTTGCTTCCTACTTTTGAATAAGAATCACCACATGGCTTAAATAGTTTCCATTATCATAATCTTCAATTTTACATGTCTTCAAATATGTGTGTGCGCGTGTAAATGTAGATTTACACTGTATACACCAAAAAAATAATACATATGTATTATCGAAATGCCCAAATACATCACCGAGTCGATTAATCCTACTCCCTCCAGATTGTATACCATCAAAAGTGGTGTATCCCAGTCCCCATACCAGTAGTAACACGAGTGGACATGCATGGATCTCGGAATAAACCATGCCATAAAGCTAAATTCTGAGGCATTGGGCTAAAATACTAGACCAAGGCCACACAAAATTAGAAAAACGAGATTGTGCTGAGTCAGTCTGTTCTCAAAGAAACTGCATGTGTGTGCATGACAATCTGAAGACTCAGAAAATCTCCTCATTATTTCTAGGTTAGAAGAAGGAAGTATACAGTTGAGCACTTGCCATTCATAATTCCTTAACTGTCAACTAATATGCATAGAGCAGAGAAACACTAAAATCCGGGTTTAAAACAACTGCAGCAGACAGTATCACAGATCTTCGGGGTTCCGTACAGTAATCCTTTTCTCCATTCATCTCCATCAAGGGCGGTCTCTTCCGTTAAATTAACAACTACGATACCTCTACTATTATAATGTAAACTTCAGAGAAATTTGCAATTTCCAATTGAATTGTGACTCACATTCATCCAACGGCCTCACATCTTAAAAATATATTAAAATCCTATCAAATTACTGAATTGGCACTGAGATCGTTTGGATGTTAAATCGCTTTAGAGTTGAGTGTCATACCATTTAGTGTGCTCTGTTGGAGAGCAAGTCATTTGTTTCAAGAGATTATGAGTTTCAAGAGAGTATGAGTTGATCGATTCACGTCTATAATGTTTGGGAAGTCCCCTAAATGTGCAATGTATGAGCCAAAAATATAATCCTTTTTAATTATTGCAGTCCGCATTCATTTAGGTCTACATCATAGTCCTCCACAATCCATCAACTATGATCCTAGTGCTCCTATCCTAGTAACCAGCGCACACATGTCGAGATAATCTCAAATGATTCTTACTCTTTTTTATCCTCAATTGAAGTTACCTCCAACTTTTAGGTCTACCCCCTAGTCCTCAGCGCTCCTATCAACTATGATCCTATTGCCCCTGCTAACCAGGGATAATCTCAATGATTCCTCCTCATTTTTCTCTTCAATTGAAGCCACCTCCAAATTCCTAGAAATGGATTCATTTCTTGTCCTGTCTTTTAGCATAAGGACACCCATCCACCACAGCAATTATTAGTTCAGCTACAATCATTTTCTCAGTGTTTCTTAATTGCCCAGCATTCAAACACATAAAGCATGGCTAAAATTTTCCCCATGCTTTCATGGATGTTTTAAGATCATATAGGACTCCAGACGCCCTATTCGCTTCATCAATCTCACTTCAATTCATTGAACATCCTCCTCCACAATCTAACCATCAATATGACTTATTGATCATAATACTTCCAGGTATTTCTAGACCATCTACCTCAGTTATACGCCCATTTCATCATTTCTTCTTTTACTTTTGCTAGAGCCGCATTCTGTGTATTTAGTTCTAAATCCTTAAGATTCTAAAGTTGTAAAGTTTATCACCGCCTTTCTACTTTTTTAATTATCACTGAAACTGCATATCACAAATAAACTGCAACATGAGATCTCATCTGAATATGCTTAGTAAGTTTATCCGTGACTAATAGCCTAATATAAAAAAATAAGGACACGCTGGCGTAAGACTGTGGGGATAATGAGCCATGTCAAGCTTTGTTAAACCCCACCTGCAAATTAAAGCAACCAATAGGAGGATTGATCTTTACTCGAGGTGTCTGAGATTAATGAATGAGTAAGATTCCTTCAAAATAAAATTTTATTCTTCATGATGCATTACTGATTTACCGTACAAACTAATATGATTTTGGATAAGTTCCAAATGTAGAACCATGTTGTATAAGTGCAAACAAATTAAAAGAACAAGATGACAGCAATCATATTTACCATACCTGTCGGTTTAAATCCTTTGCTTTATCCGCATAGATACGGGATTCTGATGTCAATCGACTAGACATTTCACTGACCTCTGCACAAACATTATACCAAATTAGAAAAATGTCCAGATAAATTAAGGATAGAGTACGCATAATTTATGCTTTAAATTTTAAAATATGCTGAAAGGCTTAACATATGTAAATACAAGATTAAAGGTTTCCTAAGACAAAGAAGATTTAAAAAAGTATGGAACTTTAGTTGTACCCTAGTGTTTCCATAGTCTTAAAACTGGCACAAAATTTTACGTTGAATATAACTTTGTTACAAGCAAACTTGTAAACTTTTAACGATAAATTATATACAGTCCAGAGACCATATATGATTACCTAACCCCAAGTTTAATGTAACATTATCTAAAAGCACAGAAACTTTAGTCATCAAAGCCCTTTTGTGTCAAAGGACGCAACTTGCACTATCATTGCTGTTTAATATGAACTAGTTGATGTGTCAAAGTTGCGTCGTGTCATGTCTATTGTTGGCATATTTGTGTCAGATTCCAGCCTGTTAAGAAAATGTAAACTAAAATGCAGTAAGTTAGCTGGGATTTTACGTAAAACACATGGGAAAACTTAAGCATTTTGATGGGCTTGATCACTACGAGGTTGTTGTCTTGTCTGACCATCTGTCTCCCATCTTTCCCATCTTTCCCATCTCATATCAGCATCAAGAAGAAAGGTGAATTGTTAAAAGAGAATGCCTTTATCACCATACTCATCCTGCCACCTCTGACATACCCCACAACAAATTACACCAAAACTCCCATGTCATGTGATCACATGTGAGCTCGTTTCTCCTTTCTCATGTGAAAGCTAAAGGCAGAACCAGGTTCCGCTCACTATGAAGAGTTTGACCGACCTTTCTTGCTTTTAAGCTTCCGGTAGGTCATTTACCAAATACCTCTCAACAAATATATCTTGTGCCTGAAGGCTCACTTGTCAAGGGGTCGGATTGGGTTATGGGAGTTCCCAAGTTCGAGACCAGGAGACTGCAAGTATCATTAACTTGCGAATGTTTTGTTCTCAAATGGATATAGCAGCCAACTAAATTACATATTTGAAATCTATATGCAATGTAAACTAAAATGTAATAGTTTTAACACTTGGGGTAAACTAAGCATTTTAACGACGTTGATCACTATATCAATAAGGCGGTGATCATATCTGATCATCTGTCTCCACTTTTCCCATCTTATATCAGCATCAAAAAGAGAGAAAGGTAAAATGTCAAAAGAGCATGTCTTATCACCACTCATTTTCCACATATGCTATATCCCAGAATAAGCTATACCAATGATCCCATGTCACGTGAAAGATAGCAAAAAGATTGGTTCTTCCTTTCTCATGTGAAAGCCAAAGACACATCCAGGCACCAGTTTGTTATGTAAAGTTTGAGCTTTCTTTCTTGGTTGAAGTTTCTAGCAGGTCATGTGCCAATTACCTCTTCTAAAATGTATAGAAGTGTCATCAACCTGGTCACTAGGGCCTGGCTTAGTGGTAAAGCAGTGGGATTGAGAGTTCGAGAGCAGGCTAACATCTTTGTTTTCCTTTTTTCTTTAAAAAAAGTGTACCATCAATCTGTGAATATCTCATGATGCATATAGCAGTCAATTGAATTGCATATTTGAAATCTATATGAAGCTCTTACTATCTCCAGCTCTGTGGCAAGCATAAATGTCATGGGCAAGAAAAATTCAAACAAAAACAGTTAGGTTCTGCATGTCGCCTTCATCTTCTCTGGATTTTGTTTGGTTTGCCACCGACATAATAGTTTCAAGGACTTAATTTAGTTTCTGGAGTTTTGATAGGTCAGTTAACTAATTGGAGTCGGTAATTACAAAGAAAACCAGGGCAATTTTAAGAGCTACTGTTAAACAAAATAAATAAACTGTCAGGAATCCAAAATAGATAACTGCAAAAAATCAAGGTGACTCACGATCCAATTTTTCACCAACACCAAGAACTTCTTGAACATTGCGAGTCATAATCTGGTGGACTTCATAAAGCTCATCATTCAACTTTGCGAGATTCCTCTGGGTACGGGTATCCAAGTACAGTTTCTTGGTCTTCTGGATGAATGTATCTTCAACAGTAGCATGTAAACCAATAATGACTCAGAAAAATCAATTCCAGCTTTTATCATCTATAGCACATGTGATATAAAGCAACATTTGTATAGGAAACCTACCAAATTTGATAAAAGCATACGGCCTCGCAGCAGTCTCAATTTGACTCCCATTGACTTTTTCAAACTCACTTTTGAGGTCTTCTAGATATTGAAAAGCAAGTTTCTTTGGGTACGACCGATCGCACATTGTCAAGTAACAGACTCGGCCTTCAATGATATAACTGTGAAGTTATGTCAAGGGTACAAATGAAAAATAAAGTAACTGCATTCAATTGAAACTCTCATAGGCATCACATGCTATGTATTAAAAAGGTGGTATTAAAACTTACTATTGTTGCTTTCGTAAGGTTCTAAACACAGTCAATTCACAACCTAGTTATTCGTAAGGAGCGGGGATCATGAAATGTCAGTTGAGTGCTAGCATATAAAATCTTAAGCAGTTATTCAGGTTAAGGGACACAGTTAAATTCAGAACCTCCTTACCAAGTAATCAGATAATAAGTGTACAATCTGGTTCAAAAATTCAGCAGGATTAAACCTACATCAATTGGATATTAAGCATTATCACATAATTTTGATACCCTTTCTAACTCTTATTACATGAGCCCAATATTCTCTCATGTGTATTGACATGCCAAATTTCCTGTTCTCTATGGCACAATTGAAACTTGCTTTTCAATATCTAGATGCATCAAATGTCCCAGTTATAAGTAGGAAGGTGTCTTAGTAGGCATGCGTAATAAGAACTTCAGCAGCTATGTAGCACAAAGACTTCTATAATGCAATGCCATGTCAGACACAACACTTCTTTTCGCATAGTTGTTATTTTGTATGTACATTTTACAACTTTGATGTGTCGATGTGTCATGCAGTGACCATATTGGCATAGCTGTCCCGTGCTTAGGTTAATAAAAACCTACAAAAGCAATAGGTTTAGATTGACATCTACTCCAAGATAATGTCAACCATAAAAATGTATGCACATATATTAGCTTCAACCACATAAAACGACCAGTTCATATATACTAGTTATGGGACTGCTGGTCTATAAGCAATAAAGGATAAAGGACAAAAGAATAAAGGATACTGAAAAAAGTTGGGACCGGTCTCAATTGACATCCTGGAAGCCTCATTCTGTCCTTTAGACAAGTTCTTAAACAAAAGTTTCGCCTGTTGCTTGTAGAATTCAGCATCTTTCTGATCACGACCATCATCCAATCCTTCTGCTAATGGAAGGCCATCAGTAACACGTGCTATCATTGTCAGTTTCACCATCTTATGCACAAGAGTGAAACCAAGAAAGGTTTTTCAAAGATGATCGCCTTAATTGACCTGGTCAAGCAAAAAAGGAACGATCCAATTAATAACAAGGATGTTATGATGTTATAATCTATGGCTAATATTAACATCATAACAGATAAGATTCATGGGGTAGAACAAAGACTCTTCAGCTACTTCCTACTAGATGAGGGTCAAGGACTATGGACAAAATAATACTTTTTAACAAGAAAACATTTCAGAGTGTTCATTTTCTGACCTCACAAAATAAAAGGACACATTTAACAGTGTAGATGACAAGTAAAAGAACAGCCAGGTAGACTGATGCAAGTTGGTTTGATCACTCCCGTTGCCTGAGGACATTTCTAAAATAGTGCAATTTACATGAATGCAGAATGAGGCACATTATACACCTCAAAGCCCAAGAGCAGGAAAACAAAGACTTGTACGAACTCCACAACACACCCACTCCCATAAGCCGGTTTACCATTTACAAGGATCAAGCAAGAACATGAGTGGGATCATAATCAATCTTAAAATATGTACCTATGCTAGAATTGCAACAGGGTCATGATATACAAGCACTGATTTCATACATCAGAACCCTGAATTAGATGACCCATCTGACCAGTTAGCCTCAGACTCTCATATGGTATCACATCATCTGAGATATGCTTAAAAAGAGTTTTATCCTCTACGACAGATACAGTGTTTTATAAAAGAATTCTGTTCTCCTACAACTAACCAGTGATTTTAACAAAGAAAATTTTGCAACTGCAAAGATCTTACATAAGGAAAAGCAAGGATCTTACATAAGCAAAACATCAAACACCTAAAGAGCAAAAAATTCAAAATAATTTATATTAACTCTATCAAACATCAAACACCTGAAGAGCCAAAATCCCAGAAGGAGAATCTTTTTAAAAATTCCATAGGAAAATCTGGACAAAATCTATTGAGCAATTAAATCAAACCACTCAATAAGCAAATGATTCAAACAGTCAGATTTAACCCAAAAAAGTACAAACTCTGCAAACTTAACAAGAAGTCAAAGAAACAGCTTGAAATCACACTTTCAAGTAGCACTAGTTATTCTCCTCCTTCCTCTCTATCGACAACTGAGTTGATCAGCTCTACCCCAGAAATTTTGCACAGGATCCAAAGTGTTGCAGATGTGGATCGAGATCAAGATCATAATTAGGATCGAAATTGACACAGATTGTTTGTATGTATGTTGTGTGTGTGTGTATATAGAGAGAAATGCATATTAGAATGCATCAGATAGAGTCCATAAGCTGCCGCTGAGGAGGCAGCATCTCAGCCTCAAATCTGGTATGAGATGCTAAGAGACAGTAACTTTGTAAAACACACTCAGCAATCATAGCTTTGCAAAAAAAAAAAAAACCATCCCAATAGCTCTCTCTTGCTCCCTCGATCTCGCCCCTTGATCTCGTCGGCCAGCCGACCGCCCACCTCTCTCTCTCCTTCTCGATCTCATTGACCGCCCACCTCTCTCTCTCTCTCTCCCCCCCTTCTCCCTCTCGAGCTCGTCGAGATCCACATCCAATTGCCTCTTTCTCCACTCCTTCGCCCCCTCGATGTCGTCGGCCAACCCCCCATCTCTCTCGCCTCACCTCTCCCGCTGTCGTCCTCGCCTCGCCTTGCCGGCATCCCCACTGCTTGATCGCCATCGGAGCCACCATTCGACTGCCACCAAATCTAGTTGCAGCTCGAGAGGGGGGAGAGAGGAGAGAGAGCTACATATCTGGGCAAAACTATATTTTTTTGTAAAGTTACTGATCTAGCCCAGATATGGATATGAGATGTTGCCACCTCAACGGCAGCTGATGGACCATCAACTGCCATCTAAAATACATATTTCTCATATAGAAAGAGAGACTTGTGTAATTCCGGAAGGATTCGAGCCTGAATCTTTCCCATTCAAATACCAACATTCGACATTCAAATACAAGATCCACTTTGTTCGAGTTGATCTATATTATTTGAAGTAACTAAAATAAAAATCAAGTGTTTTGAATATATTTTTCCATTCATCAAGCGGCACAAAATAGACGGCCGAAAGTAGTGAGTTGGTTAGATCTATGTCTTTAGACATACAAATTCTCGATCCAACCATTTGATCACGATATAAACATTTAAAAACCCATATGAATCAAATTTTGTTAGGTTTTAAATATTTTACACCGTTAAACTAACCAACTCACTATTTAGGCCGTCCGTTTTTTCCCTACTTCATGCATGAGCAAAAAGTATTTAAAATACTTGATTTTTGGTTTATAGATACTTGAAATAATATAGATCAACTTCAACGAAATGGATCTTGTATTCAGATGATGTATGATTGTATTTGAGCAAGAAGGATTTGGGCTCGAATCCTTTCGGAACTACACAAGTACACATATATATATACATTCATAAAAACGTACACACACACAAAGTATATATATAGGAGAGAGAGACTTGGGTACATGCGAAAGGATTCGAGCTCGAATCCTTTCCACTCAAACTCAATCCCACGACATTCAAATATAAGATTCACACCGTTGAAGTTGATCTACATTATTTAAAGTAGCTAAAAATAAAAAATTAAGTGTTTTGAATAGTTTTTGCCCATCCATCAAGTAGATGCAAAATGAACGGCCAAAATAATGAGTTGGTTAGTTTAACGGTGTAGAATATTTAAAATCTAACAAAAATTGGCGTGTGAGAATTTTTAAGTGTTACGATTGTGATGAAATGGTCGGGTCGAGAATTTGCATGTCTAAAGAAATAAATCTAAGCAATATGCTATTTCCGGCCGTCCATTTTGCGCCTACTTAATGGATGTGTAAAAAATATTCAAATTACATTATTTATGATTTTTAGTTACTTAAAATAATGTAGATCAACTTCAACAAAATTGATCTTGCATTAGAATGTCGTAGGGTTGTATTTGAGTGGGAAAAATTTGGTCTCGAATTCTACCAGAATGACACAAGTCTATCTAATGAGGACACCAAAGCATGTACACGATATGGACGTGTCTTTCAGCGTAAGCGGTGCACCAGTTTGATGAGCCCAGAACTATGATTTTAGTGTTTTATTTCAGATGTATTTCTACTATATTTTGCTTGTATTATATGTTGTATTTGCTTGTATTCTTCTTTTTATTTATTTTACTTAGTGGGGCACAACATGGGATAGTCGGTAGTTATTACTTTTCGTGGGAAGTTTTGTGTGTGTGGTGGAAAGTTGTGTAAGTTGTAGTCTATATGTATTTTCAGATTTGGGCTGGTTTTTTTAATGAAGAAAAGCTGAAATTTAATCCCCTATTACAAGTCTTACTTTACTCTCTCCTCTCCCAACCCTCTTCCCTTTTATTAGCCTCTTTCCCACCTTTTACAACCCTCTTCTACAATCTTACCAGCAGCAGCAACAGGAACAACAACCAACAACAGCAACTGCAGCAGCAACTGCTACAGCAGCAGTAGCTTGTGCCAGCAGCAGCAAGCAGCAGCAATAGCAAGCAGCAGCAACAGCAACGGCAACAGCAACGGCAACAGTCCCAAAAGCAGCACTAGCGCGCAGTGGCAGTACAACAGCATCAACACAGCAGTCCCAACACTCATTCAGTCCTTCGGTTTGAAGATTCATGCTTGAGATCGAGCCAATTTCACTTCTACTAAAATACGACGGCAAGTTCTACGAGATCGTCTATTCAAACGACCACCCCGGCTTCATCTACACTCCGAGTGTCCCACCGGTCTTCATTTTGTTTCCGCATCAACTCTTTCCTCAAGTGATTCAGAAGCAACCCCCAGAAGATCTATTTGAAGCCAAAGTGACACTAAGTACCAACATTGGAACACCTTCAGATTTGATTTTTCTCACCATGAGATCTTCAGGTATTTCTTTCTTTTGGACTTTATCAGTTCCTACAGTAGTGATTCTCTATTATATTTTATCTTTTTGTTGGCTGTCCTCATAAAGTAAGTGAGCACACTATTAGTTACCTTTTATCTGTCGATATGAACATTACATGTGAGACTTGTCATCTAGAGCATTGTTACTAATCTTTCAATTTCATCTCGAATCCTATTGTATGTATATAATTTATTTACAATAAACATTAGTCACTATTTCAAACTGATAACTTGTAATCTAGATCGATCGCCTTTGTTGGAGAAACGTGCTTCATTTACTTTATTGCTGAGCTTCGAACATGTACACACACGTTTCACATCATTCTCTTTATCAGTTCAAAACTCGACCCCTTCCTGTTCTGACTCAGCCGAGTCGGAACCAGAACGGCCGACACCGTTCCAAGATCGGTCCACGAGTCAACCAATTGTATTGTTTTGCTTGACTCGGGGACAACTTGGCCAAGTCACCGAGTCGAAGCCGAGTCGGCCCCCGAGTCAAGGCTGACTAGGCCGAGTTAGCCGAGTCGAGGCCGAGTCGGCCTCGAGTCAAGCCAAAATTTCATACAATTTAAATTTTTACTTAAAAAAAGAGCTAATCTTTACTTTGGTGAAAAGAGTTGTTAATTTAAATTTAATTAATTTCATATAATTTACGAAATTATATATTTATTTTAATATTTTAATACCATGACGCATGTATTTATGTATTATCTTCATGTTTAGTGTGTTAGGTGATATGTTTTGAACATGTTATACATCAATTTTGATTTCTACATTTTTTTTAAGATTTGTCGTACTTTTTTCAGAATTTTTTGAGCCCTCCATGTAACATTTGGCGTGTCTCACCCGAGTCGGGCCCGCGATCGATGTGGAACGGTACCTGCCGAGCCGGCAGTCGAGACCGCGACTTTGAACCATGCTCTTTATATATATATATATATATACACACACAATATATATACATATATATATGGGTGAGGCTTTAATAATCCTAGGGCATAATTAACTTATGCCCGCATACAAAAATACATATTCTGCAATAAATTAGAAAATTCATTTCGTTGCTCTTAATCTACATATCTTGAAAACTCTATACACAAAATTATGCATTTTGAGGATCGTTTACTCATGTTTTAAGTAGTGACAAAATAAACGATTTTCTAACAATTAGAAATTGTTCATTTTACAACTTGACGCATGAACAATGGGTCTTCAAAGGGTATGAATTTTTGTTTACAAACCTTTTAGAACATTTAGATAAATATGAATGGAGTGAATTGTTCATTTTCTTTACATATCATACACACGTGAGCATAACTAGTTTAGTTATGTTCTTGGAGTAATAAAGCCTCTCCCTATATTTACACACACACATATATATACACATATACCACAGTTCAAAATCTCGGCCGTTCCACTTCCGACTCGGCCAAGTCGAAACCGAAAAGGCCATCAATTGTCTGGAACCGGACCGCGAGTCAGTGTTTTCTCACATTTTTTTGTGACTCGGGTAAGAATCAGAGTTGACTCGGTTATATCGGCCGAGTCAGCCATGGACTCGGCTTAACTCGACCGATATGGCCGAGTCATATCATGGTTAAAGCACGTCGCCACCGAATCAAACAAAAAACACCAGTCAAGGGAAAAACAAGAAGCAGACTTACCAGGCCGCCGTTGTTCGCCGCCTCCAGCAAGATCTCTCTCTCCAATCTCTGTCTCTCTGTCTTTCCCTCCGCTCGCTAAGAGAAATCGAAGGGAGGGGAAAGGGAGAGAGAGATCAGAGGGGGAGGTGGAGGGTGAGGGGGAGAGAGATCAGAGGGGGGAGGGGGAGGGGAGAGAGATCTAGCCTGATATCTCTCCCTCTGTCTCTTATATTTATTTTTATTCTTTTTTTTTTGGGTTTTGCTCTATTTACCCCTCAAATTTTAAATATTTATAAATTTACCCCCAAAAAACCATATTTCTTAATTTACAGCCCAAATCATCATATTTCCCCATTACCCCTCAAACAAACTTATTTTGGAGATGTGATACATAAAAAATAATGTCTACATTTTTAAAGATTTATGACGAATTTTTATAATTTTTTGAGCTTTATTTGTAGTGTTTTACGCGTATCGCCGAATCAGTTCTGGGCGGGCCGCCGAGTTGTCCCTGGAACGGCGCCCGCCGAGTCGGCGGCCGAGATCGTGAGTTTGAACCATGACACACACACACACACACACAGAGAGAGAGAAGAGAGAGACCTCAATTTGGAAGGCAAAGGTGTCGGAGGAGCTGGTCGCTCCTCTTTTAAACTGAAGAGAGCCCATCGCTCCCTAGCATCAGGAATCGAAAGGAAGCACCAGATGATACGTCAAAAGGAGGAGGATTTGGGTTAGATTCTCTACGATTAGTGTGTTTAGGAAGAGATGACCCAATGCTTAACTTTTGTGGAATTTGGGTTGGGACCGATAGGCTCAACAAAATAGAATGTCTAAAGGGACAGTCATGTAATAAAGCCTCTAAATCATTAGTTTTGGGGCAAACTAAATATACCCCTCTAATTATCTACCTCTATTTAACCTTTTGCTGTAGTGATACCCAAACTTAGGACATAAATATTTAAGAGAAGGCTCAACACTTCACCCTATGAAAACTATGCAACTATGCATATAAACCTTCAAAGCTTATATTTCAAGATTGAAATTGCACATAATTATATAAAGATCACTGAGAACTGAATAGTGTTCAATTTCTTATCAGTTCCAAAAGCTTCTACATAACCAAATCAATCAATCTATAAAAGGATGAACCACACTAATCTTAAAACAATGAAAGATTAGGCACAAGACTTGAGTCTCAAATTGGGATTTGCGAAAATAAATTTCATAAATTCAGGCTACCTGTACTCACATTCCAAAACAAGCCTAGAACTCATATTTTCTCGTGGTAAGAAATATGATATAAGTGGAAGTATTTATGTTGTAAGATTGCGATTTTGAAGAATATGAAAAATCTTCAGCAGGTTTTTAGCAAAAGAAAAGGAATGTTAGGACTGAAATCTAATAAGAAGAGATTTTGGCGTGAGGATGAAAAGAACAAAAAGGCAAGAAAAGAAGAATGGCATTATTACAAACTACAAAGAGAGAAGAAAAGGTAACTCAAAGCACTTTCAGGACTTGTTTAATTCATCAAAATCTGTATGTGGCATGTGCACTACAATTTGTCGGCTGTTATATAGGCTCACACACACACACACACACACACACACACACACACACACACACACACACACACACCCACACACACAGAGGCTGGCCCTGCCCCCAACGCATGCACACTACAGCTTCTACGCTGATATATAGGTTCCAGCACACACACACACACCCCCCCCCCCCGGGGCCCCTGTACCCCCAATGCACGCACGCACGCACTAATGAGCGTGCACACTCACTACAATTTTTATGTTGTTATATAGGCTTCTAGCACCCCCACCATCTGCCCCAGCACACACTACAATTTCAAGGCTGGTATATAGGCTTCCAGCACCCTCCCCTGCTTCAACGTAAGCACAAACACATGCTACAATTTGTAGGCCTGTTACATAGGCTTCCGCTACCCGCCCCCTGCATCAGCACTCACATGCACACATACACAATACACAAACACACACCCACACAAAAACAAAAAAGAAAAGAAAAAGAAACAAAAAAGGTAACAGTCGCATGACTATATTCTTTTCTCAAATAGGCCTATGAAGTAAATCACACAGGAATACGATAAATATCTATCCCAGATAAGCAAAGGTAAGTCAAACCAAATCAACATCCTATAACGATCTCAAATATCATCTGCTAAACTACAATGAGAAATATCAGACAAAGACACTATATCCTATTCAGTCATGGAATCTTGTGGCCATGATACTTGGCCTACATGAAACATTTCGAAGATCCAAAATATTTGGAATATTCTCTCATCAGGGCTACAACCATTAAGTCAGTAACATAAATAATAAGGCTGCTTTTGAAAATTCTTTTGTGTGAAAATACATAATAAGTCCAAAAGGGGAGCTCTGGATCTCGTTTCAAGATCGTCTAAAGTTGCTGATAGTATCAAATGCTATAACAAAAATAAAACTAAAAAAGCTAACTCAAACTAAACTTGTACAGTTTCCTAATGAACCCATGTCCCAAAGAAAACAGGAACACAAACTGGAAAGGTGACCTTAATACAAATGCAAATTAATTTATTAAATCAAGGTTGGATTCATTTATTGTTTCTACAGCAAAATCTTATGGTGGGGTATAAAGCATGCTCTCAAGCCTCTTTCACGAATTAGAGGTCAGCGGTGGACTCCTGCCTCCCACTTCAAGCATTATACAGTTTTCTCCTCTTCGGGGAATTTAATTAAGGTTTAGGGTATTTTGCTGATGAGATGATACAATGTACATTCTTAAGCGATAAAGAGTTATCTATGGTTAAGGACCAGTGGGAAGTTGGAGCATCTTGAACCTGCTTAGTATGTATGTGTGTGGCATGTGGGCCTGTGGCCGTTATGACAAAAAATTGCACACGCAGTCACTCATTCATGTTAATACCAGCTTGATATGCAGTTTCAATTTCTTCGTTCAATCCTCTTAGAGACACTTCACTACTTGAAACATATGGAATTTAGCAGGTTTTTATATAATTATCTGGCATTGTTTTGCTGTTCAGCCCGGAGTACCTATCCCTGTCTCCCCTCTTCATCAACCTCATTTATTAAATAACCATGTAGCAATCTTGGTCATCTCAACAGCGTTGCCACCGAGCTATACTTCAATTCACATGACAACAATTTTCATCAACAAATCGCCACACACAAATGATTACTAAAAGCTAAAGAGCTGGCCTAAAACCACCCAACACACCTCAATTTTTCGCTTTGACTGATCAGTCAACTTAATTAATGTGTGGATTGTAAAGAACTATGAATCGCAAATTCCACCAGAATATTAGGGAGTTAATCGTAGAATTAAAACCCTAGAACCCAAATACACAAATGAAGCCCTAGATCTACATCAAAAACAACACAAATAACGCAAATGTTGCAGGGAAAATAAACAATATCCATGAATCGGGTAGCAAGGTAAATAATCAGCAAGATATACGAGAATTCAGAACGAAAAACTAAACCGATCAATCGGTGAAGATCGAGGGAGAGAAAGTGCCTTCCGATGGCCTGAGGCTGACCTCGTGAGGGCTGGGCTCGACTGCTGCAGCGGAGAAGTGATTCAACGAGCGCTTTGATCGAGATTTGAACTCGATATATAAGCTTCTTCCTTCGGGAGGGGGTTTCTTCTGGTCATCACAACAGCAGAGAGGGGAAAGAGAAATTTGTTACAGGGTGGATGAGATTATTACTTTATTATTATTATTAATTACGCCAGCGTACGTTTTGGATCCTACAGTGGGTCGGGTCACTCTCCGGTTTGACCCGTAGTTAGGGCGCCGCCTTTTCTTTTTCCTTTTTGGTTGCTTGCTTGCTTGCTCGTGTATTTTTATTTTGTTATTTCATTTTTTTTACGCAACATTTTGTACCCAAAAAAGAAAAAGTTTGGGCGCCCATTTTGGAAAAAAAGGGTTAGGTTTTAGATTTATTAGCATGTAAAGTGCGTTATTGCTTGGCAATTTCTGAGGGGTTCGATTCATGTATGTGAGCGACACACACATACAATAAGAGGGCTAATCACGTGTTGACACGTGGATTGGAACTCTTATAATTTATTATAATATGTGTGTGAGGCCCACACGCATAACATATTATAAGAGGATTAATACACGTGTCAAAGCGTGATTGGTCCTCTTATTGTATGTGTGTGTGGCTCACACACGAACCGAACCCATTTCTGAGAGTGTCACAAAGTATGGTGTCTGGCCAAAGAAACATATAGAAGTAAAAAGCTATTAGAGAATATCTTATAGAGTTTATAGTAATAAAAAGATATATTTACCGTATTTCAGTGAAAAATATGTGCATAAGCTCGGAATGGTGATTAATATTTTGTTTCTTTTCTTTTAAATAGTTGCATGTTTAAAGGATACTAGTTTACACAGAAAAATAAATGAGAGAAAATGTATATAAGTCAAAAGGTTTTTTTTTTAATTAAATAGCTTATTCTAATGTCTATTAGTTTTCTATTTCTATATTCTTATTAGAAAGGGATATATTGCATTTATCTCCTCAAAGTTTTCACATATAATAAATTCTTTTAGAGTTTTATTTCAATATTATTCCTCACAAGAATTGTAACATTAGTAGTAATAATAATCCATGTAACAGGGCTACTAGTGATCTTTATGCGACAGTCAATTCTTCCATCTATCTACATCTATATATACATAAATATAGATGGTGAAGTACGAGAAATCGAGTATATGCCCACTCTAACTCTAGAGTTTTGAGGAAGGAGGTATAGTAACTCAGTAGTCCATGATAACCTGAAAAATAGAGTCCTTATGAGGTCGGGTCCTAGTGCCGATCAATGCCCGATCAAGTCAGGGTTCGAGTCCATGAGCAGTAAATATACATGAGTAAATACTATCGAGTGTGATAAATTATACAGCCTACTTCTCTCGATTGGTGTGATGCCCTTTTCTAAGGTATTGAAGGGATAGGATCACATGAGGGTCATTGTTATGGACTCCCTGTCATCATCGGCCCTTGTGAGTATGATGGGCCTCCTTGGGCCTTCTTGATCAAGTCTTGAGTGGACTATAGTTGAAAGGCCCACAAAGGGCCTGTTTGGTAAAGTAAGGAAGTGAAGAAGTAAGGAAGTGGTAATAGTTCTTTTTAGAATTTGGGGATTGGTTAGTAAGTTTTTCGGTGTTTGGATGTTGTTGGGAAGTGTGGTTTTGAAAAATATTTTGTCTTTTTCAGTATTTGGATGGTAATGTGAAAGTGGAAGTGAAAAAGTTGACCACAAAGTTGATCGCAAAATATTATTAAAATAAAAATAATTAAGAAAAATAAAAAAATGGACTGTAATTAGAATGAAAGTGAGATTTACATGATCAAAAAAATTAACTGTTTTGTACTACAACTTATTAAAATGAGATTTACATTACCACAAAATTAACTGTAGTACTCTGGAAATGAGGAAATTGTTGTGTAAAAGAGAATAGAGAAAAGGAAAAGGGGTTTTCTTATTTTTCTCTTCCGGTGTTTGGATAGATAGGGAAGTGAGCAATTATACTTCTCCATTTCCTTACTTCCGCTCACTTCCTTGCAACCAAACACCCCCAAAGTCTGCCAATTCTTATCAATACCACAGGCACACACATTTATATAACTAAAACATCTAATCTGTCTTCTTACAAGATCAGTCCCTTAAGTTTCAATTTAGGATCTTACACGAGGAACATAGTTTCTACGAATAGAATAGAGATGAGAGAAAATATTGCTTGTATCTTACCTTTCACAGCGCTGATGAAAACCTGTCTGTTTTTGAGGGTAGAGTGTTAATTTTATTAGGAGGTTAAATCCCATAGGTGAATAATAGGGTGGTGGTATTTTTTTAATTTTATTTTTCCTTTTACTTCTTTCGTGGGTATAGACTTTCTCACTATCATTGAAAGTTTTAGACTGATAAATTTAACCGTCTTTTAAGAAAATCCTTGTCCATTCTCAAATTATTCTCGGTTGTAATAAAGTCCATGGCAACTTGTGCCAATGATTTAGAAATCACATGTCACTTTTGGTAAGCTCGTATGATGATAGTAGTTCTTCATAGGAAATAAGGTGCAAAATGTATATGAATTTTGTAATCTATTTGGAACTGGAAAGCTTTTGTATTAGAAAATATTTCACTGTATGTTGTGTCTTCACTAATTTTTTTTACCTGAGAGGTCTTATTGTAACAGTGAGAGCGGGTTAACTTTTTCGTACGCTATAGACCGTCTACCATAAATGATGAACCCCATGAAAAAAGAGAGAGAAAAAAATAATCTTAAACCTAATATAATAAATTGGTCTTAAAAACTGATGTCATGACCCAAGAGACAGTTAGCTGCCCTGGTACCCTAACAATACTAGACTCGAACGCACAAATGATGGAACTTGAAACTTGACGTCATTTGAGTCATCACAGGTTGAAAAATACGAAATGTGAATTTTTTTAAGATAGTATATATATATAGCTAGTCAAAATGGGCTCGTCTTATAAAATTGAATGTGAGAGATAGAGTGCACAAAGTTATCATGTTAGCTTTTTATCTGTCGGTTTAAACTTTTTAGACCAAATCTGTGTCACACTCTACATATGACTTCGCCAATTAAGCCATCTAATAGGTCTTATTTATTGTGACAAACTGTTCAAGTCGTTTTTCTATATAGAAAAATGCACCGCAAATCCCGTTAAATGATTTATGATTCACATATTAGTTTGTTTCTTAAGTGTGGATCTCATAACTACATAAAAAGATATGCATGATATTGGCTGCACATTGTTAGTATTTTAAGGGTATTTCAAAATTAAGTAAAGTTATTTTAATCTCACACAGGATAGGAAAAGAAATCTTTAGTGTTTATATATAGAGTCTCTTTCATGATGGGTTGTGTTGGTTAGAAACTAGGTGGTGCTCGCGCTCGCACACAAGCCCATTGAGGCCAGTGAAGAAATTGGGTTCCGGATCCAGAAAACCTTAATGCGCAACCTAAGAATTTTCTAATGATATAAAATTCTCTTTATAAAGGATCTATTTCCTGCTCTCAAAAACAGAATTCAACCATCTTCTCTCTCTGAAATTTTCTTAAACTCTTCAGTTCTTCTCTGCATCTCTGGAGGAAACAAAACCGAGCTGTTCGAGGGCCTGTGCATTGCGAGTGCACGCTTGTAGGGCCAGCGATCGTTGAATCTTGGAGGCAGACCGCCATTAACCTGCTGCACTGAGATACTCTCTCAGAGGGGCACGATCTACTCTTAAGGACAGTGCTCCGCACGCTTCGATCAAAATTGAGAAGTTCCTTCATTCTTGAAAGTTTAATTTAATTAGATTAGCAGTATTTCATACATTATTTTCCAACACACATTACTGTCTATATACAAATGAGGACTCAAGGAATGCATATAATTATAAAGAAAAGGCTCAATCGCATTTTATTTAAAAATTTTCATACACATGACAAAATTTAACTGCTGGCCTGTGAGCGAGCGACGCTCTAACAACTTAAGATCTAACCGGATGACGACACACTGGGGTTACACATCTCACAGTTGACCTCGTAAATAAATACAAGGTACGGATTTGAAAGATGTGTTAAGATCTAACAGGATGATCACACACAGGGGATTACCAATCTCATAGTTGATCTCGTAAATAAATACAAGGTACGGTTTGAAAGATGTGTTCTTAGACTGCATTTATTCGTCCCCAAATAAGGTTTGAAGGCAAATGATAAAAGAAAACATAAGGCTCAATTATGAATAAGTTCTAATGCGTCAAAATTTTCGCACACTAGCCGAAGTGGAGACTTGTTGGATGTGTCGACCGCCCTCAAGGCAATGGTGCTTGCTAGTTATCAATTAAGAAGAAAACAAAATAAAGTTGGAGTGGGAGCTTGACACTTGCGAAAATGCAAGTCTGATTAGGAATAGAATTCACAACGAAAGGAAAAAAAAGTTGACTGGTTTTCTTAAAATCCCTTAAAATTTTTAGGGTTTTCTTTGAAAACCCTCGCAAACTTAGAAAATCACAAATAACTATCTTGAATTATCTAAAAAATTCTCTAAAAGTCATCTCTCCTTAAACAACCATCTAGTGAGCATTTACATAGGTTGCATATGACTAATTTATGCTCAAAATACCCTTATTTTATGACCCAAATTCTTTTAGCACACACGTTAATGAGCTAAGAGTATTTTGGTCATAAATTAGATACATGTGACCTATGTGACTACTTTTTAGATGATTATTTATTAGAAGGAAGTATTTTGAGACTTCTAGGGTACTTCACGGTAATTATTTAACATATGCTCGATTGTGGGTGATTTTCTGGAAAAATCATAAAAAATAGGAGATATTAAGAAAATTAGTCAAAAAAGTTCCAATAAAGTTTAAATTGTTGGATGCGTTTTGAGTTGGAGAGAAAACTTGAGTTTTCCTCTTATTTAACTTTGATTTTAATCTCAGATTGGATAGGAGATGGGAGGTATGGTAATATCTATACCAACTACTCTCATGCCTATTGTTATGAGTGTTAGGCCATGAGCCACATCCCCACACGCGCACGCGCACACCGAACCGAGCGGGGCCGAGTGCGGGTGGCGCGTGCCCACGACCTGCGGACACGAATGCAGTTCGATTCAAAGGGCTCTTGAACCCGAAATTTTTTTTTGATTTTTTATTTAATTTTTATTTAAATTCTATTTGATTTTCTTGGATTTTCTGTTTGGTTTTGAGCCACTCTCCAGATCTGCTCGCGAACTATATGATCGTGTGTGTTGGAACTTATTTTAATGATAACAAATGTAATTTGTAATATTTTGTGTATTTTTTAGATATTTTATAAAAGCCTTGATCACACACAAAATAGTCCTATTAGTAGACTTCACCTTTCCTATTAGTAGACTTGACCCTTTTTATAGACGACTAATAGGATTGTTAGTCGACTTATTAACTTTATTAGTCGACTTATACATGTTGTAGTCGACTAATAGTTCTCTGCTGGTCGACTAATAGCAGTTTTCAGAGAATTGCATATCTGTATCAGTCTTGATGTAGTCGACTTGCTTTCTTTACGAGTCGACTACCCAGTCAAATATGCCTATACTAGTCGACTAACCCCCAAACCCTAGTCGACTTATAACAGTTTGTAACTGTTGTACAATTATTAAATTCTGGTGTTTTATCCAACGTTTTAATATTCAAATTTGTCCTGATAACTACCCTAACTGACCATATATTTCACCTATAAATAGGGATGTTGTCCTAAGCTAAATCACCAATTCATATCAATAATTTTCTGCCCAAAAACTCTGTTCAAAAATCTATTTTTCAGAAAACTGTTTACACTTTTTATTCTTTAGTGAAGAATTCTGAGAGTCCACCAATAAGAATCCTTGTTCACGATCACATACAGATTCAAGGCTTATAGGATTGATTGTAATCACTCAAAGAGAAGTATTGTATAAGAGCGTCTTCTTAGTGTAGAAGAGAAGTTGTACAAGGTGTTGTCCTCTTGGTGTAAGAGGAGTTGTACACATTTGGCAAAGAGTGTTTTGTCAAGTGGTGTACAGGTGTTGATTTTGAGTGTACAAAATCAAGGATAAGAAAAATCTCAAACGGGTTGCTTGGGGACTGGATGTAGGTCAAGAGAACTGAACCAAGATAAACCACTTGTGTTTGCGTTTGATGCATTTTCTGAGATTTATTTTCTTTACTGTAAGTTATTTTATTTAATGCTAATATCTTTGTTTGAGTGTTGACGTAATTTTAGATCCTACATTTGTATCAGAGCCTGCATACCCGGTCAACACCCTACAAGGATGGCAACGGAGTTTCCTTCATCGCAATTCAGAGAAAACATTTTACACAACGTCCACCACTATTTGATGGATCAAACTACAACTACTGAAAGTATAGAATGAAGATTTACTTGCAATTGCTCAACTACGAATTATGGAATATAGTAGAAGCAGCGTACACCATACCGACTACCAATTACAGCGTCTGGAGTGAAGAACAAAAGAAGTTAGCAAATCTTGATGCCAAAGTAATGAACGCGCTTTTCTGTGCCTTGAACAAAGAGAACTCAATCGCGTGTCAATGGCCAGATCTACAAATCAAATATGGCAAACTCTACAAGTAATACATGAAGGCACAAATTAGGTTATAGAATCTAAAATTTATATTCTTATCCACATGTTTGAACTCTTCAAAATAAAAGAGAATGAAATCATCTCAGAAATGGTTACAAGATTCATCAACATTATAAATTCTTTAGTAGCCCTTGGAAAGGAATACACTCAAGTCGAAAAAGTGAGAAAAGTTCTTCGTGCACTCACACCAAATTTAGAGAAGAAGACTACTGCAACTGAAGAAGCAAATGATCTCTCAACTATGTCATTAGAAAACTTTATTGGTAATTTAATGGCATATAAAGTACAACTTGAAGACAGGAAGAATAATGACCTTCAACTTCAATTAAAGAAGAAAGTACTTACCTTTCATACATCCTCATACACGTACAATTCAGATGATGATGAAGAGGAGATGGCAATACTCTCAAGAAAATTCAAAAAGTTCTTGAAATAAGGTAAGTTTAATCCTACATGTTTTAATTGCAATAAAACAAGTAATATGAAGAAGGATTGCCCATTGCTCAAAAACAAAGAGAAATTCAAGAGAAAAAAGTTCAAAAGAAGAAAGATTATCAAGCTCATGAGAGAATTGTGATTCATCTTCCTCGGATGAAGAAGAAGCCACTGAACATGCAAATGTTTGCTTTATGGCTCAAGAAGAAGACGAGGTACTATATACTGAACTCTTAAATGCATTTCATGAACTATATAAGATCTTAAAAATGAAAAGATGAAAAATAAAGTCTTATCAAGAGAAAATTCTGTTTATTTTTCTCAAATTTCTTCTGTAAATCTAAAAAATGGATGACTTTGAAAAAGTTATATCTTCATTGAAAAAGGATAATGAGATTTTTTTTAAGAGAAAATCTTTTGCTTAATTTTCTCTTTAATGAAAGAATTTCTATTTTAGATAAAGACATGACAAGTTTCAAAAATAAATATGAGAACTTTTGAATAAAGTGACAAAGTTTAATAAAGAAAAAGAAAATTAAAATGATATATTGTCATATCAAAAGTTTCATATAATCATTTTGGACTTGAATTTTCAAAAGATAAGCATATTGGTCTTTGTTGTTCAAAAAATAATGTTGAAAGAACTACACATGTCTACAAAAAGATAAGCATATTGGTCTTTTAAGAAAACCATGAAACCAAAGCTTAAATATATTTGGATTCCTAAAAATCTAAATAATATGGACAAAAATGCTTATATTACATCATATGTATATGATATATGTAATTCATGCAATTATGTTTATACTAACAAATGGGAACCAAATTCAAATTGGGATTGGATTCCTAAAGGTTAATATTTTGATCATGTTATGATTGGTGCCATTAACAATGTTTTATCTTATAGGTACCATACAAAGAAAGAGAATACTTGATGATATAAGTTATTTCTAACACTTGAAATTTTATCATATGTATGCTACGATGCAGGGAGAGAACACTTGTTATATATATTTATTATAAACCTGTTTTCTGCAGGGGGAGTTTCTCTATAAGGGGAGCTTGTGCATACACACATTCTCATCATCAAAAAGGGAGAGAATGTTGGAACTTATTTTATTATAACAAATGTAATTTGTACTATTTTTGTGTATTTTTTATATATTTGTTAAAAGCCTTGATCACACACAACATAGTCCTATCAGTAGACTTGACCCTTCTTATTAGTAGACTTGACCCTTTCTATAGTCGACTAATAGGATTGTTAGTCGACTAATTAACTTTATTAGTCGATTTATACATGTTGTAGTCAACTAATAATTCTCTGCTGATCGACTAATAGCAGTTTTCAAAGACTTGCATATCTGTATCAGTCTTGATGTAGTCGACTTGCTTTCTTTATTAGTCGACTAACTCAGTCAAATATGTCTATACTAGTCGACTAACCCCCAACTCCTAGTCGATTTATAGCAGTTTGTAACTGTTGTACAGTTATTGAATTCTGGTCATTTATCCAACATTTTAATATTCAAATTTGTCCTGATAACTACCCTAACTGACCATAGATTTCATCTATAAATAGGATGTTGTCCTAGGCTAAATCACCAATTCGTATCAATAGTTTTCTGTCCAAAAACTCTGTTCAAAAATCTGTTTTTCAGAAAACTGTTTTCACTTTCTATTCTTCACACAAATTCCAATCCTATAGTGAAGAATTCTGAGAGTCCACCTATAAGAGTCCTCGTTCACGATCATTTAAGGCTTATAGGATTAATTGTAATCACTCAAAGAGAAGTATTGTATAATAGCGTTTTCTTGGTGTAGAAGAGAAGTTGTACAAGGTATTATTGTCTTCTTGGTGTAAGAGTAGTTGTACACGTTTGACAAAGGGTGTTTTTTCAAGTGGTGTACATGTGGTGATTTTGGGTGTACAAAATCAAGGATAAGGAAAATCTCAAGTGGGTTACTTGGGGAATAGATGTAGGTCAAGAGAACCGAATTAGGATAAATCACTTGTGTTTGCATTTGGTGCATTTTCTGAGATTTATTTCCTTTACTGTAAGTTATTTTATTTAACGCTAATATTTTTGTTTGAGTGTTGACGTAATTTTTAGATCCTACAGTTTGCAAATTTTTGTGCGAGTCTGTTACAACTGCTAAATTCTAAAAATTTATAATAACTTCTCGCAGTTCAGTCAGTTCATTGCAAAAAAATATTCTACAGAATTCTGTCTCCCTCCTCCAAATTCTTTCTTACAAAATTCTAGTTCAATTTTTGATGATTTCTCTGAGAAATTCTATTGCATACGAGCAACGCATTTCCATCTGAGCAGAGGCCTAACTCTTCGTCCGGGGCTGGGTGCTGGTGATCTACGGGAGAACTTTTACCACTAGGAGAGGAGGTCATTTAAGGTCCGGACGAAGACCGGCTATCTATCTTTAGGGCAGTGTTTCTGCATGACTGCCACCCTTGCCAGCAATTTTCTTTCTTTTTAATTCTTTATATTACTTACATTTTTAGGACAATTATTCAAATTGATTACTGATTTACAAATAAAATTTGCATGTTTTAAATAAAAAATAAAAAAGAGAATATATGTCTTGCAACCAACAATCTAGAAGATAGATGTTTATTTGATATTTTTATGCAAGTAGAAAATTGATCCTGCAAGTAAAGATAATTAGTTAAAAAAAATTTAAAAGGAATTTTTTTGCCTTCTTACAATTTAATCTTTTACAAGTTCTTTATCTTTTACAATTCTTACCTAATTAGTTAAAGAATTTCATTAAACTATTTCATACAAAATAGTTTGTAAAATCTCTAAACTATTTAGATTTTATTTTATCTGTTGCAAGAATCTTTCAAATCTAATTTAGTATTTATCTCTTACAAGTTCTTACATAGTAAAAATTTCTTGTTCAAATTCTGAGAAGGACAAATCTTCAGATATAAGAAAAAATCTTTTCATAATCTAATTGTTTCTTTGTAAAAACGTTATTATAAGATTCAAAGAAAATCTTAATAACCTTAATAATTTTATTCATTACAAATCTATTTGTATTAGTTATTACAAGGCTAAATCCATTCATTACAAAACTTTTATTCATTGTTTTCTTTTATACATCTTATTTAGTGTGTTATGAAAAGAATTTTTTATGCGATAATTTAAATTATTTAAATCTTGTCTTATTTATAAACTCATATTACAAGATTTTACAACATTCATTATTAATTGTTTATTTCCACTATATTAGTTACTAAAATAAAATTGTCTAAATCCGTGCAATTATCTAATCTTCCTAATTTATAATTGCATAGTTTAATTGCTTTAAATTTTATAGTCAATTGTTATTAATTCCTGCTAGTTCATTTCTGAAATTTTAATGAAATTTTATTGGACTTATTGATTAGAAATTTAGAAGTAAATTAGTTTAAAAAATTGAAATAACCTTTGGAAATCATTATTGTTATAATTTTGAGTTAGGAAAATTTAAAAGGAAAAGTTTATATCTTGTTATATTTTACTTGAATTATTTGGCACATAATTAAAGAAGGATTATTCATTAATTTTTTCTGCAAATCCTAATCTAAAAGTTACTAATATAAACTAAATTCTGACATTATCAAATAATTTTGTAATCAGAATCTAGGTAGCACCATCTCGTCACCATGGTCAACCATGATCATTCTAATGATGTCAAACCAGAGAAATTCCTCGACACATTATTAAAGATGGGCAAACCAGATGAAGTATTGGTTAACCACTTTAAGTTTTATTTTAGCCATTGATGATACAATTTCTACACATTCTCCTAAACCATTATCTATTGGATTTTCTCGTGTTGAAACTCCTCCTACAACTCCTTCTTTCTATATCTATTTGAAACCTGAAAAAATTGACTATCATTGTCTCTATAAAATTCTTAGTGCACTCTCTGATAATTTATATGACATTTATTATGAATATAAGAGTGTTAAAAAACTGTGGACAGTACTCGAGGATGAATATGGCCTCGATGACGTTGGAATCGAAAGATTCACCTCCTCCTCCTTCAACAAATTCATGATGACCGATAGTAAATCAATTCATGATCAACTTTATGAATTTCAAGATTATATCTGGCACCTTCAATTAAAAGGAAATCAATTCTTCGATGATTATAAGGTGTCATGTCTCTTGATAAACTCCCTCCTTCCTGATCAACCTCATGGAGATCTCTGTCACAAAAAAGATGACTTAACCCTCATTCAAGCCTAAAAGCAATTCGCCTAGATATCACATAGGCAAAACTTCAAACCAAGTCAGGAATGAAAGCTAAAGTGAACTTGGTGGAGGATAAGCCTAAGCACAAATTTATGAATTCTAAGGGCAAGAAGTTTAAAAATCCAATCATTTTCATTATTCTCCAATGCAATTCCTCTTCTTCAAACCTTCAAACCTCAATCTTCCTCCTTCAAACCCAACACCTTTGGCCAGAAGACTGATAGAATATTCTGCTACGTCTGCGGAAGAACGAATTACATGGCGCCTTAATGTTTCAACTGGAAAAAGAACCTGTCAAAGCTCACCAAGAGGAAATGAAGGAAATGGCAGACACAAGGTCAACATGGTGGAATTGAACTCCGACTCCTTTAGGTTAGATTATTATCCTATTGTCAACTATGTCACCTTCTCCTCGGATCGGTGGTTACTCAGGAGCCAATATTCACATCTGTACTATCGATCCTGGTTTAAATCCTATCAAGAACAATGTGGAGGAAGCGTGAGCCTGGCAGATGACTCCACTAGAGAGATAAAGGAACTGGACGTATTGATCTCAGAATGACTTCAGGAAAAATTCTGACTCTTCAAGGCGTCCTGCATGTGCCCACATTTTAGAGAAATCTGATCAGCGAGTCTTCACTTCTTAGAACTGGTTATAGGATTGTCAAAGAATCCTAAGTTTGTATCTCCAAGTCAAATATCTTCATTGGAAAAGGCTTTGTTTGTGATGGCCTTTTTTGTCTCAATGTAATAATTCTTCTGATAATAAAATTTCAATTCCTGTTTCCTTGACATTTAGTCTTGTGATATCTGCATGGAAGATTGGGATATGTCAACTTCAATTCTATCAAGAAAATGATAAACTTGAACCTTATTCCTAAATCTTCTTTTGACACAACTTCTAAAATGTGAAATATTTGTTCAAGGCAAACATGTCCGAACACCTTTTCACTCTATCACAAGAAATTCTGAACCCCTCGAACTTATTCACAATGATGTGTGTGACTCGAACAGAGCTCTCACCCGAGGCGGTAGAAGATATTTTGTGACATTATTTATAACTACTCTAAATTCTATTACACCTATCTTCTCAAATCAAGGATGAAGTTCTCGATTGGTTTAAGGTGTATAAAGCCAAAGCTGAGACCAACTTGAAAAGAAGATCAATATTCTAAATCTGAACGTGGGGGAAGGAGTATACCTCAAACGATATGACAGAATTCTGCTAAGAACATGACATTATTTATGAGGTACTGCTCCCTACACACCTCATCCAACGGTGCAGCTGAAAGAAAGAACAAAACACACTGATAGACATGGTGAATTGCATGTTACTCAGCTCAGGTGCACCTGAAAACCTTTAGGGTGAAACTCTCCTTTCTGCCTGTTTTATACTCAATAGGGCTCCCCAAAGAGACTCTGACGTTACTTCATATGAACATTGGAAAGGGAGAACTCCTAACATTCATTTTTTCAAAGTTTGAGGTTGTCTGGCTGAGGTTTCAATACCAGAACTGAAGAAAATGAAAATCAGCCCAAGACTGTTGATACAATCTTATCGGATATGCACTAGATAATAGTAAACCGATTCCTAGTGGTTAACTCTGAGATCAGTGAAATATCCAACAATACCATTATGAAGTTAGGGATGCTGTCTATTTTGAGAACATCTTTCCTCTCAAATCTAGAATCCCTAGCGGTCCCTCTATCTCCTTCTATCTCTGATATTCCTTCTTCTACTTCTGTTCCTACCGATGATTCTGAGCCTAGAAGGAACAAAAGAAGTAGAACTCTTACATCCTTCAGTGAGGACTCTTCACCTATCTGGTGGAAGGTGATCCTAACTCTTTCAAGGAGCAATGGACTCTTCTGAATCTCCTTTTTGAAAAGAAGCCATTGACAGTGAGATCAAGTCTATAATGGAGAATAACACTTGTATTCTAACTGACCTTCCTCCACAATGCAAACTTATAGTTGTAAATAGATCTTCAAGAAGAAACTTCGACTTATGGCACTGTCGACAAATACAAAGTCAGATTAGTTGCTAAGGGTTTCACCAACAAAGGGTATTGACTTCTTTAATACCCATTCTCCTGTTGCCAGAATCTCCTCTATCATATCCTTCTAACACTTGCATCAATTCATAACATGTTCATTTCACCAAATGGATGTCAAGACCGCTTTTTCTGAATGACGATCTTGAAGAAGAGATTTATATAAACCGACCAGAAGGATTCATTGCTAAGGGATAAAAAACAAAATGTGCAAACTTGTGAAGTCATTATATGGACTTAAACAAGCACCTAAATAATGACATCAAAAATTTTACAAGGTTATTGCACAATTTGGATTCACTATCCATGAACATGACAAGTACATATACTCTAAGAACCCTGGCAATGAGTATATTATCTTTTGTCTATATGTAGATGATATTCTTATCCTTAGAACTTCTCTTGATGCAATCCAAAAAGTGAAGGATTATCTTTTTAAAATTTTGATATGAAGGATCTAGATCCTGCTGATATGATATTGGGAATGAAAATATCTAAAACTTCTAATGAAATTTCTTTGAGTTTAGCTCATAACATTGAAAGAATGCTTCATAAATTTGAATTTTATAACTCTAAACAATTGTACACCCTATGATTCTTCAATTGCTTTGAAGAAGAACACGGGTGAGCCTATGTCTCAGCTGAATACTCTCAATTAATTGGTTCATTTCTTTATATATCCAACATGACTAAGTCTGACATCTCTTATGCAGTAGGAAGATTACGTAGATACACCAGTAACCCCAATAGAGAACATTAGACTGTACTAGAGAGAGTTTTCAGATATCTTAAAGGCGCAACTGACTATTGTCTAATTTATACTAGATATCCTGATGTTATGGAAGGTTATAGTGATGCCAACTGGGTCACTGATTCCAACAGTGTTAAGTCTACTACCGGATATGTATTCATGTTCGGTGCTACTGCTGCGTCTTGAAAATCCTGCAAACAAACAGTGATTGTCAGGAGCACTATGGAGTC